>JAYMFT010405554.1:0-18606 GCA_038088735.1 Panulirus argus | reverse complement strand
ACTCCGGAACCATCCACCTCAACTACCACCATAACGACCACTCCAGAACCATCCACCACAACTACTACAACAACGACCACTCCAGAACCGTCCACCACAACTACCACCATAACGACCACCCCAGAACCATCCACCACAACTACCACCATAGCGACCACCCCAGAACCATCCACAACAACTACCACCCTAACGACCACTCCAGAACCATCCACCACAACTACCACCCTAACGACCACTCCAGAACCATCCACCACAACTACCACCATAACGACCACTCCAGAACCATCCACCACAACTACCACCCTAACGACCACTCCAGAACCGTCCACCACAACTACTACCCTAACGACCACTCCAGAATCATCCACCACAACTACCACCCTAACGACCACTCCAGAACCATCCACCACAACTTCTACAACAACGACCACTCCAGAACCATCCACTACAACTACCACCCTCAAGACCACTCCGGAACCATCCACCTCAACTACCACCATAACGACCACTCCAGAACCATCCACCACAACTACTACAACAACGACAACTCCAGAACCGTCCACCACAACTACCACCCTAACGACCACTCCAGAACCATCCACCACAACAACCACCACAACGACCACTCCAGAACTATCCACCACAACTACCACCCTAACGACCACTCCAGAACCATCCACCACCACCACAACTAGTCCACAAACCACCACAACCACAGCAGGGCCAGGTGGACCACAGTGTGGGTTGGAGAAGGTCGGCTCTCACTACCACTGGACCTCCCCGGGCTTCTACGAAGGGCGCCTCTACCCGAACAGCTTCAGCTGCAGTGTGTCTGGTGACCCGGTAAGTAAACCAGCCCTCTGCACTCTCCAGTAAACCACGAAAGTGTAAACCCCCTCAAGAACTAGTCCCCCCTCCACACACACACACACACACGTCTTCCTAATCTAAGCCACCAGCACACAATGGGCCCTTCTATTACAACCGCGAGAGCTCAGCGGTACTTCGACTTTAAGCAACTCCCTTTCTCTTGCCTACCCCAGCACCACTTCGTCACCTGAACCTCACCCGTCTCTCCTCCTCCGACAGCCTAAACCCCTGCAGACGGTCTACACCTTCAACGCCTTCAGACTCGAGAAGCGCAGACGGGGTTGCCTGGACAAGGTGTCGATTTCCCTCCCCTACAGCAGGAGTGTGGAGTGAGTATTTCGGGTTCTGGCTCTAATCAGTCATGGTAAATTCTGTCGTCCTACATCGGCGCTGTGTTGCTGCAGGTCCCCAGGATTGAGTTGCGTTGTTGCAGGTCCCCATAGGATTGAGTTGCGTTGTTGCAGGTCCCCAGGATTGAGTTGCGTTGTTGCAGGTCCCCAGGATTGAGTTGCGTTGCTGCAGGTCCCCATAGGATTGAGTTACGTTGTTGCAGGTCCCCATAGGATTGAGTTGCGTTGTTGCAGGTCCCCAGGATTGATTTCTGAACTTCAGTGATTAATCGGGACTGATTCCAGCTTCATCTTCTTTGAGCCTGACTCTTTGGCCCTGTATGACATCACTAGACCTCTACTCCAAGTCCAGAGTCCAGAAAATGTTATGGTGGATCTGTCATTGCTTTTCATTTTGTCCAGTTGAAATTCTACCAACAAAGAAGTTTCGTCTCAGTATAATACATTTGTTTAACTCACCCGCAAGTTGTATGACTAAAGCCAACATTATTTTGGCATTATAGCCAATGAATATATTGCTATATACCTCCATATCATTGCCACAACAATCAGGAACGGCTCATCCTCGTCTAACTAACCCTGTCAATGATGTCACAGGTTGTGTGGGAGGAGGCGGAGGAGGCGAGTGTTGCGAGTACCCAACTCTCGCTTCCGGGCAGTGTTTGAGACCGACGAGCAAAACAGGTACCGAGGCTTCGACATCGTCGTGAGCCACATCCAAACCAGGTGTCACCAGGTGATAGACGTGACCTCCGGTGACCCAGCGAGCGGCCACATCGAGTCACCCAACTTCCCCAGACGGTCTTCTCCAAGGAAGATACAATGCGAGTGGTGGATCAAGGTAATAATTTCAAATTATACTTTTTTTTCCCAACTAAAATTAAAGAAGAACTTCCGTACCTCCCTGACTGTCTCCTGTGGACCACTTGCTTACCCAGTGCCTCGACTCTATCCTTACTTTTCCCTCTTATAGTCCCCCCAAAAAAAAGTAGTAGTCATCACTTCCGGACTTTCGGCTGTTAAAGTATACTACTTTTATGACAAAAAGTCTTAACCTTTGGCCAAGAGAGTGGACTCACACGCCATATCTCTCCTGATGAAATGTACAACAATTGCCCGACAGTTAAATGAGATCAAGGTCAGTTTTGTGAGGGACAGATAACACACACGTCCGTCCGTATGTGTGCCCTTACGACTGCTACCCCTTCTGCAGGCAGCCAGCCAGCCAGCCAGCGATCTTTCCCTCAGACAACCTCTTCTTGAATCCCAATCCATCACTTCCTCTTACAGGCTCCCTCGGGCATGCGGATAGAGCTGACCATTGAGAAACTAAAGATAAAACACACGCCCGGCTGCGCCAAGGCGTACGTGGTCATAGACAAGTCCGGCGCGGCCACTTACGAAGCCTCGTCCAGCGACATCGCCTGCGGCAGGAGGAGGAGGAGGGGGTCGACCACCACGTCCGTCTCCTTGGGCGACGCCCTCAACGTCGCCCTCGACACGGGAAAGAAAAGGGGCAGAGGCTCGAAATTCAGAGCCTTCTACAGAGTCATACCCTAAAGGTCCAGGGGGTCTCCTTTTGCTCGGAAATCTTCTTCGTGATGCCCCTTGGACAGCCCTAGATAAATCCCCCTGACCAATCCGAGAGAAATCCTCAGCTTTAGCTGTCGCCGAGGAGCAAGGGACAGAACCCATGATATTAGATCCGAAGGGCACAATAGACGGTCAGAGGAGGCGGCGGTGGCCCTTCGCGTCCATCGCGGACCCCAATACTTGGCCCTCGTCTTCCGCCAAAGACCACCCCACCCACCCCCACCTCTCCTCGCTCCAGCATGATCCTCACTTTACGGACACGAACCACAGGAGTGAAATTACGGGACGGGACACCACGTCCCACATAACAACGCCAACAGGACACAGAGATCTCTTTCCTATCGAACACTTTCCATCAAACCGACATGAATATAAACCTAAAAATCAACTTTTCTTTAACATGAATATCCCACTTAGTCACCATATGTCATTAGCGTAATTACTACCATTAGTGCATTATCTGGGGTCCTTAATATTAATAGGGTAATTAATGACTCTATACCTAGGGGATGAGACAGAAAGAATACATCTGTTCCTAGCGCTTCCTCAGCAAGGTGGGAAATGCCAAATGGGTATGGAATGAAATAAAGACATGTATCATATAACCTCAGTCAACTGTATCTCAAACTTTCTCTGTATGACAAAGAATAAGAACCGATAGTCTGACTCTCAGTGAAATCTCTCCTTGGCCACACCTCCTCTGGCTGGCCATACCATCTCAATGGTGGCTTCTCTCGATCAACTGATAGTTTAACATCTGGGTTGATCTAAATTATTACTTTATTATGATATCATTTTCCTCTTTGCCTTTATCTCCTTTTCATCACTTTACTCCCACGAAACCTCCCCACAAACAACGCCTCCAACAAAATCTCCCTCTCCTGATACTCCAACGCTTAATAGAACCCCTTTAACGCACCCTTCCAACACAATCTAATCAATCTCGTCCCTCCACTCAACACTGAAGTAAGATATGAGTGGCTTCTACTACCTCCAGTCAGCTGGACCTGTAATAGTTGTTGCCCTGGCTGGAGTATCAGACTTAATGACGTGTAACGAAGCTAGGAAGATGGTGTGGGTCAAGTGTATTGGTCAGGCAGACGGTCAAGTGTAGAAATGAGGTATAAATGAAGGACATTAACTTTGCTCCACCCAGCCGTACACATCAGCTGATATAGGCTGATGATGCAGTCTTCTGAAACACCTGGGAGTGACAGTCGGCCCAATTAGATGGAATTGATACGAAGAATTCATTGACGGTTACGAAGGAGAACTCAAACTGATGTGAATGTTTCATAATCTTTTTATTTTTCCACTCAAACATCTCATTTTAGTTTGGATACATATCAACATGGAATTCTTTGGATATTGATGAGAATTCACGAAAAGCGTAATTCTTTCAATGTCTGCAATAGTGACATTAAAAACACCCATCTTTTATGATTGGTCTTAGTGATATACTCATGGCAAAAGTGACAATGAATCTGGGAAAATCATTAGGAGTTCCGTCATGGAAGCTGAAGAATTGGTCGCTGGCTCCTGCGTTCTCTGCTTTGCTCGTTCGCTGGCGCTGGTCAGGTCGTTGGTGAGCCTCAAGCACCGCTGTGTTTACGTCCGGGTTTCTTAAGGCTCTGTGGCACCGTGGCTGGCGTTGGCCAGGGTATCCGGGTTTGAAGCAACTACGCTGTAGGAGGCTCTAAATCCTTTCTTTCTTCTCCAACCCCCGCTGAAGGCGACGTTGAGGGTGTCACCGGTGGATAAGGACGTGATAAGGTTCCTGCCGCAGGTGACGTCGCTGGTGGAGGGATCGTACTCGGCCGTGCCTGACCTGTCCACAACGACGTAGGCCCGGGTGCAGGAATCTCGCATCCTCATAGTCTGGAAGGTCAGCATTACGTGGTTGCCGGATGGAGCCTGATGGAGTGAAATAAAGGTGGGATTTTAACGGCCCAGTAAAAAGGTAAGAGAAGCCTAGCCGAGACTTTAGGAGGTAAAAACTGTGGTTGTGTGAGCAATGTGGGAGACTCATGACCTGTTTTACACTCGATTACTCAGAATTCTGTGCCGCGTCACCATCCAAAGTCTCGGTCGCCCGAAACACAAGACTCACGAGTGAAATCTCTTTACCTTGATCCACCACTCGCACTTTGCATTCCTCGGATGTCGCCTGGGGAAGTTGGGTGACTCGATGTGGCCGGTCGTCGGGTCACCGGAGGTCATGTCTATGACCCGGTGACAACTGGTTTGGACGTGGCTCACGGTGATGTTGAAGCCTGGGTACCTGTTGCTCTCGTCGGTCTCAAACACTGCCCGGAAGCGAGAGTTGGGTACTCGCAACATTCCCGTCTTTGTTCTGCATATCCTGAAAGTACATTCATAGTCTCGGTTCGAGAGAGGACATTACGTTCTCCTGGAAATGCTAACACCGTGGGAGGCGAGGCTCCTGTCATTCTTTAAAACTATACACACACACACACACACACACATATATATATATATATATATATATATATATATATATATATCTTGGATATCATGATAAGATAATACTGGGCACGGTCATGTGACGACACTACCAATCAAGTATGCAGAAGGTTACGACGTCGATATCTTTTTCGCCACCGCTAAACTTTGGAATTCTTTAAACCCCCCCCCCCCCATATCTCTCTTAACAAGTACAACCTGACATTTGCACTCACGCTCTAGTCCTGCCGTAAGGAAGAGATATCGACACTTTGTCCACACATATCCTACGGCGCCTTCTCTCGAGGTTGAAGGCATTGAAAGTGTAGACGGTCATCATGGGTACAGACTGTTGGGTGGACACAGAAACAAAAAAGGATTATTCAAAACGTAAGCTTAAGATGACGAGAAAACACGGACATTCTGCAAGGCAAGGGCAACTTAAAACCCTGAATTCAGACGTTCATAAACGGATGCAAATACTTGCTCTCTTGTTCCTTTTGTGGCTCTTATGTCCGTGTTTAGCCAATTCATGATATTTCTACCACCGTGGATGTGCTCAAGTTGTGGTTTTTGTGAGTCGTCAAGAGGATCTAGTCCCTCACCATTACATCAGAGATCGTGCAGCTGAAGTTGTTAGGGTAGAGTTCCCCATCCTCGAAGCCTGGTGAAGTCCACTCGTAGACGAGGCCAGTTTTCTTCAGCCCACACTGTACTCCGTCTGGCCCTTGGGTACTCCCAGGGGGCGCCGTTGTAGTCGTTGTGGTAGGGGTGGTGGTAGTGGTGGTGGTGGTTTGAGGCGCACTTTAAAGGGAGAGAACCACGAATGAATCATCAGACTAGTTGAGTGGCCTGTGATAGAAATATGTCACACCGGGTTCCTGTAGTCGCAGAACTAGTAGGAGATTTGGAACCCCAGATTTACAACCCCAGGCTTAAAGACCCCAGACCTAGGACCCCAGTCTTAAAGAACCCAGACTTTCGACCCCAGGCTTAAACACCCCAGACTTGCAACCCCAGGATTAAAGGCCCTAGGTTTGGGACCCCAGGCTTAAAGACCCCAGACCTGGAACCCCAGGCTTAAAGACCCCAGATTTGGGACCTCAAGCTTAAAGACCCAAGATTTGCAACCCCAGGCTCAAAGACCCCAGATTTGGGACCTCAGGCCTAAAGACCCAAGATTTGCAACCCCAGGCTTAAAGTCCCCAGACTTGCAACCCCAGGATTAAAGACCCCCAGATTTGGGACCCCAGGATTAGATACCCCACTTACTGACGTCTACTCACCAGTCGCTTAAGTCCTCGAAGGTGAGTGTGGCTGACCATCCGCGATTGAAGCTGCTGACACTGAATAACAGGAGGACCATCTCGTTGGTGCTGGCAGTGAAGGTCTGTCCCACAGAGAGGGCACCGTTGCAGTAACTGTGGGAACAGTCAGTCCTCAGTTAGTGTCTTTCTGGGCAACAGAATTGCTGTTTGGACCAAGCGTTCTGGGTAACAGATCCTTCTGTTGTAACAGTCCTTCGTCCTGCATCTGTTCACCCTTGCCTTCTGTATTTATACCTACAGGGCGTCACTTGGCCCTCCCATACCTGACTTAAGAGTCCTGAAGTAGCCACTTTATTGGCTCCCATGCCCTCCACGGATAACAGTTCACAGGATTTCAGAGCGTGACGCTGGACATGACGTAACTCAGACTATCTTTACTCTCCCGACACGAGACCAGTAGACGTAATCTAGATCCCCGTTACATGAGTGGTATGGATAGTCTACCGTCCCGTCGCAAGACTATTACAGATAGTTTGCTGGTCCTGCAGTAGCGAAAAGCGTCCACTGATGTTCTCTCGTTGATAGAAAGAGACTGACAAAGAAAATCGAGAAAAATGAAATTATACAAGAATGAAATAGAATGCTCAGGAGTTCCGTGGCAGCATGAAAGCTTAGATTTAGTTCAGTGGCGGTGCTGAAGCTTAGATTTAGTTCAGTGGCGGTGCTGAAGCTTAGATTTAGTTCAGTGGTGGTGCTGAAGCTTAGGTTTAATTCAGTGGCAGTACTGAAGCTCAAATCTAGTACAGTGGTCGAACTGAAGCTTAGATTCAGCTCAGTGGCAGTTCTGAAGCTTAGATTTGATTCAGTGGCAGTGCTGAAGCTTAGATTTGATTCAGTGGCAGCGCTGAAGCTTAGATTTGATTCAGTGGCAGCGCTGAAACTTAGATTTGATTCAATGGCAGTGCTGAAGCTTAGATTTGATTCAGTGGCAGTGCTGAAGCTTAGATTTATCGTCCGAAAACGTGGGACTCGTTCTGAAACAGCCGAACAAACTGACGAAGGAAAAGGTCTATGATCCTTCCAGGGGTTCCTTCTCACGTTCCCCCGCACATTCCCTGACGAAGCCCCGGGTTTGCCCAGGTCTTCTGCAGAGGCCCCCCTCCTCCAGCGGCAATGACTGACCTGGACCCCTGGTATCTGCTGACGTCGTTGATGACCAGCCGATCGTAGCAAGGCACGTCGAAGTCGGTGAAGGTGATCTGGGGTGCCTTGCACTCCGGGGCTGTGATCCAAGTCACGCAGGTTTCTGAAGGAGGCGATGAAGAAGGGGGAAATGAGCGACATTGTCTCTGCCAAAAAGAAAGAAAGAGGAAAACATGGTTTGATGTTCAGTGTGTTTTGCTCTCATTGTCCTGACTGCTCCCCGAAACGTAGGGGAATGCCTTGAAGAAGGCCCACTCACTTTGCGGATAGGAGGAGGGATAATTCGTGGAGGTGACGGTGCCCTCGGCCGTCACGTTGACGCCACAGTCGTTACGCGCGTGATCTGTAACGGAAACACTATTATTAAGACCAAGGCACGTGTTGCGACAGACGCACGTGACCCTATGAGTGTTGCAAAGAACCAAGGAACTTTACTGTGCCACTGGGCAAAGATAAATGTGAATTTGCATATCCAAGAAATGAATATTTACATAATTCGTAGTAATATATATACAAGGAAGGTGAAGAGAGGGGGTATGGGTGTTTTCCAAAGGTGACATCACACCATCTATATCTATCTATCTGTCTGTCTATCTATCTATCATTTGAATCATCATTCTATGTCATCTCATTCATCTCATGACGTCATGGAGCCATTCCCAACAAGGTGTGTTTGTCATAGGGTTTCGCGTCACCGTAGTAATCGGAGACGATGACTTCACAGTCGGAGCCCGAGGTCCCTGGCGGACACACGCACGCGCAGGAGGCGCCAATATACCCGTCGTTCTGGCACGGGTCCTCCGTCAGGTTACAAGTGGCCAGCCACTTGTCTGGAACAGAGAGAGAGAGAGAGAGCGTCGTCTTCCAAAGGCGTAGTACACAAGGGGTCAAGGGGGAATATGATCTACGAGGCGTATATATATATATATATATCCCCTTAACTATTTTTTCCAAGGGTATCGAGGGAGATACAGTGGGCGTATAGGCAGTGGGTGCACTAGAACTAGGTGGGCGTACCGACCTGTACAAGAGTACATGCGATTTACGAGGAGCGTGTCCCTGTGCGATAGCCCCGTCCGCTGGCCCACAAGTACTTGGTCGTGGGGGTTGATGGTGGCGAGGGTCATCCCTCCGTTCTTGGAGAAGCCCTGGAACGTTCAAAAAGGCGGTTGGGAGGGGGTCAAAACGTCATCAGTAAAGGTGGTGAGTGTGTGTGTACAGATAGTCGTCGGGAGGTTGACGGATGATGAGGAAGTCGGAGTATGGAAAATGATTGGTTGGTGGAGGATGACGTCAGAGTGTGTCTCATGAGATGATTGGGTGATGGAGGACGTCTAGATATCACTGCGAGTTGATTGGTTAGTGAGAAATGACGTCAGGTTCTGAGCTGAGTGGTTGGTGGATGATGACATCGCAGTACGTTAGGGGATGGTTAGGTGTGCAGATGATGACATATAATGTGTAGTAGTGGGTGATGACAGGGTGAAAGACACAGGGAACTGACATGTAGCGGAAGATATGACATCACTACATATCTTGCCAGCTCACTGGTTGGAGGAAGATGACGTCGGAGTGCGTTGGGAGCTGATTTGTTTGGTCGTCAGACTAGAATCAAGAGCCGTAGGTATCTAGCGTTACTATTCGCCGGCAGTCTGGGACGCTGGAGATGTTTACGCTACACCTGTGTGTTTTTCCTCCTAGAGAAGATCACGTGTATTAGAACGAGTGTGTACGTAATGGCCTCAGGAGTGTAAGTAGACCTATAATCACGAGAAAACCTGCATTGTCCAACTCACGAAACTGCTGTAGTGCATGTCTGAGGTGTAGTCGTAAGGGACTCCGTGGTAGTTGACGTTTTGGACGGGCTGTTTCGCGAACTGGTTCTCCATCCCGTCCTGGATGTTGTCGCTGAGAATGAGCAAGTAGTTGTCCCGGCTGGGGCGTGACTGCTCGTGGAAGAGGCCCATGGCGTGACCAATCTCATGGGCGACTATGCCCAGCTGTGGTGGTGGTGGGGAGTAATGAGTGGGGACGATGATAATAACATGATCACGAAAACTCGAGGTAAATAGCTACACATGCACGTAGCACGCCATCCCGTTAGCAAATATGAATGTACTACATTAAATTGATGTGTTAGGAACAAGAATGAGAGAGAGAGAGAGAGGGGGGGGGGGAATCTTCCATATGTCCTAGTATTTAGAAGAAATGCCTGTACCAATTGGCTCTGGCTTGAGCGTCGACTCACCGAGGTACAGCCCGTTCCTATTGAGACGGTCTGACCATTCGCGAACGCGGGGAGGAATCCGACGTAACCGACGTAGGACCAGCAACCCGACTGCTTCTCGAACTTGAGATGGGGACCTGTGGCGCCTTGCCGCTCCTCAAACTTGATACACGTCTTCGATTCCCAGTGGCTGATTCCGGCTTGGACGGCCTCCTGATCCACGTCACCTGCAGGGGGACGACTCGATGTCAAGAAAGAGAGAGGGAGAGATGAGACGAGACACATAAAAGAACGAACAGGGGGACGACTGACCAATGAATTGGTAGGGTACAAGCGGCAAGTTGTCGTTTCCCTCGGGCCAGCGGTAGATCAGGTTGGCTTGGCCCCTGTTCATGGCCCCGGAGAGCATAGCCAACTGGGATTCCGTGAGCATCATGTCGTGTTGGTAGAGGTCGCCCGACTTCTGGTGTATAGGAGTCAGCTCATCCGCTGGCTGGACCTGCGTCAGGAGTGGTAAGCAAAAGCTTCAGAATCGTTCGCCGAGAGTGGGCGGCTACAGGGACGGATCCGTGGAGTGTTTTTTTTTTTTTTTTATGTTTTTCAAATATATTTCAATACGCAGGTTTCAAGTGGAGCTTCGCCTACAGGTTATGTCCCTTCGTAATGAAAAACTGTGTGGCCCCAAATTGACTCTCCAATCCAAGCTGTCAGATGAGAAAGTTATCCTCGGTTGAAGTATGAAAATAAGCTTTGGAGACGTGTTTGCATAGGTACTCAGACATCCCCAGCCCACCAAGGGTAGCAGCAGCCCACCACTGACTGACTTTGACCCCTGACAGCCACCAAGGGTAGAAGCAGCCCCACTTCTGAGCCTCTGACCTAGGGAGAGACAAAGGACGCCAGAGGAGGCGTAAGGACTCACCATTCCAATATTTTCTGCGGTGGTCTTCGGCGTGGATGCCACAACGCCCTCCTGTAGGGGGGAAAAATACACTCATAATACTATTGGAAGTAGGTGGTCGGTGGTGCATATCTTTTGCACTGTTTCCCGTGTAACAGGTGCACCAGGAACAGACACCAAAGAACGGCTTTATTCTCTCTCTCTCTCTCTCTCTCTCACACATAATGCACCGAAACTGGACCACACCAACCACAGCCAAGTTTCAAACGTGCAGGAGGGGATAAGGCGTGCATGGGATAGAGTGAACTGGGGCGATATGGTATACAGGGGGCGACGTGTCGTAAATTTCCTGAACCGGGAGCATATGAAGCGGGCAGGGGAAAACCACGTAAAGGGTCTGCGGTGCCTTGCTGTGGTTTAGGGGAACTGTGGTTTCAGTGCATGACGGCTTGAGAACGATTGTGAGCAAATGAGGCCATTTCTTCGTCTGTTCCTGGCGTAAACTTGCTGACATGGGTATCGCTCCCACCTACCAGGGCCATATGCGTGGTAGGCGGGAGCTATAACCCTAGGCTGTGATAACCCCCTGCCTACCACGCGTAAGGTCCCGGGTTCGAGCGTGGCTGTAGGAGGTTTGTATGTTCTATGGAAGTGCGCGTTCATAGGCCCTATCTTCGTGTGTTTATAGATATATATAATAACAACGGACACGTCAAAACAACCTGTTAACATGTACATCACCTGAACACACTCGTAACTCGAGGTACCTGTTGGCTCGTTGGTAACGCGCCCGACTATCAATGCAGGAACAGTAGTTCGATCCCCGCCAGTAAAGATATGATACACGTCCTTTCTTTTTTTCCTTTCGATTACTCCATATAGTCTACACAAATCATAAGATGTCCTTTCGTTTTTGTTTTTTCTTGTTGGCGTCTTCTATTGTATAGAAATGTACACACGAGGCTATACTCACACACACACACACACACACACACACACACACACACACAAAGCATACGAACGAACAGACGCGAAATTCATGCGCATATTGGGGATTCTTTGTGAGTTTTTGAGTCTTATTTTTCATGCGTGAAAGGGTGACTTTGGCAAAACGTTGGTTAGTCTCTGAGGGGCGATATTCCCTTACGCTTGTCGGTGGTACTCACGGAATTACGTAGTTTTTTTTTCCGTTTTTTTGTTGGTGGTGATGATCAAGGTCACTGTAGTGGTGGTTAGAGAAGGGGTGATGGTGAGTACCATGACACGGGTAGTGATGACAGTGTGGCTACCATAATAGTGAAGATGATGAGAAGAGGTGGGAAGGTGTGGTTGTAGATGTAGTGGTGGTGTTAGTAGTGGTAGTGGCAGGTATCGTAATGGAGATGGTAGTTACGAGATACTGATAAGTAAGAGGAGGGGGGGAGAGGGGGGGGGTCGGTAATCGTAGTGGTGGCGTTCGCAATTATCGTCATGGTGGTGATTGGTTGGACCCGTTAATGGCGCCTTCTTGTAATTCGTACTATGCGTTGGCGGAGACAGAAGCATCACCACATAAGAGACAGTAATTTACCCAAGGAAAGTCAGAGAAGTTAAGTAAGCTATTCCAGTCAGCTTTGTTGAGGTGCCAGTATTTGCTCTTAGAAGGGGCTGCTAGAGTGGAGAGGCGCCGTTAGAATAGATACATTTATGATAGAGTGATCACATGAACCAGCTGGGTGCGAGATTGTGTACTTACAGCGGGATGAACTAGAGATGAAAAACAGATCCAGTATGTTAGGAGAACGGTTACAGTGGTCAGGAATATCGGTAGGTATGAGACTATTTGTTCTGAATCATTGGGAATGGAGAACGTGAGGGCTTCAATCCCTCCATCATCCGCATGGGAGGAATTCAACCATTCCCTAAGGTGAACATTGAAATCTCGGAGATAGAGGATCTCGGCTTGCGGTTGAGAGGATATCGCAGTCTCATGGCAGGAGTTTAGATAGTCGAAGAAAAATATGAAAATTTGTAGAAATAGGAGAGCAATAGGCGAAACAGAGGACAAGTGTGGTAGGTGGGAGACAGATCTTGAGCCACAGAACATCAAAGTTTAGGGACTCAAGATCCTTAAGGCGTGCAACAGGTTTGTTGACGTTGGAATAAGCACAAACACCACCTTTGAACCGGAATCGTAAATGGAGATTATAGTTGGATATGTAAAAGGGACTAGTGAAAATATCATTAGACAACTGTGCCACAGAGAGAAGTAAGGTAGTAGGAGAGGTACTGGACAGATGGTGTTCAACAGAGGAGAGGTTGCTAGAGAAACCACGAATGTTGATATTGCCACCACCTTCCTTGAAACAATGACATTCGTTTTATAATAAAAAACATTTTCTCTTCCCTGCAAAAGCATGTTAATTGGTCTAGTCGAACTCAAAACTCCCTTGATTATAGCTAGCACCTGTTTTATGTTGTCAAACATCATTTTCTTTTCTTTTTCAGTTATTAGAAAATGGTCGTCAGTTTAAAAAACTTACTTCCATGCAACGGTTGTAATCAGTTTTTACGAGACTTTGGTTGTTATTAGCGATTAAACTTAACATCCAAATAATTCTAAAGAAACGTATAGGGTATTATGAGTGGATATACTTTTGGAATGAACTGTTGATCGCTTGCTAATGCGGTGAGGAACAGAAACAGACGGGAAACAACAGTGTTATAATTCTCTGAACTTCACCCAAGTGTTCGCATGGTGTTCCTGCGCAAGTCTGATGTATTATTATCTCTACTGAACCCTTGCAGTCGTTCAGTTAGTCGCGTAAAACGTAGAATGTAAGATTGATTGAAATTCGCTTCCGTCACAAGAACTGTGGGTATACTCCCGCTGTTCCTAGTTAATTCTGCACTAAGTTTAAAGTAAAAATGTACAATCAATGAGCGTGACATATTTACCAAGGTCGAGCTCGACGTCATGTCCCAGTTGAGGAGGAGGAGGAGTAACAGTGCACCCATGACGGCTCGGTGGTCGGCAAGGAACTAAGACTGGTGGTATGTTAGCATCTTCTCCACACCTACCACCGTGCAGAAAATGCCATTAACATATGCAGGACGTCGAGTAGTGAATAATAATTCGCAGCAATTATATAAATGCATAGAATTATGTAAGCAGGCTGAGTCGGTCGTCTCACTGTTGTAGGACCAAAGAAGGCTTTATAAAAGGTGTGAGGTAATTTGGATAGCGGAAAGCGCATATTGATAAACCGCCAAGAGGCCGGATCTAATGCCATTAAAAAGGAAATCAATAACATTTAGCCAGGGAATAAGTGATCAGATGGGGAAAAAGGAGAATCGGACATAGGCGAAAAGGGAAGATAGTGAGAGAATACTCGTCCCTTGTAGGAATTCCCACAGAGCTTAGACACGGTATAACAAGTGGAATTGACCCCCACTGTGAATATGTTAGAGGAAAAAAAAAAGTATTTCCTCTCATATCATCACACCAACGTACAAAGCATTGTTCAGAAGTTATAGGAACCTGAACTCTGTTTTTGGACTTCAAACCCCTCATGATTGAAGCAAATAACCCACTTGATTCGATAGTATCCCCTCTACACACAAGACTACTGCTTTTAAAAGCATATAGAGTATTGGGCAATGCACTGACACCAGACTGGGAGCATTTCTGGCAAAACAATTCGTGTTTCCGTACGTGGAGAGAAAACCCTCAACCAGCAACCAGGATTCGAACCTATGCGCTCGACCCTGAGCGGCCCGTGAATGCGTCACGCTCAGGAACGCCTTAGGATGCAGTGCTAAAGGGATCTGTTTTGTAGGAGTTCGTAATATGTATAGAACATCCGTGAAATTGTGATAATTCTAGGTGGAAATACTTACAGACATCAAAAACTGGGACAGCAGTAAGAGCATCACAGAGTTTTGCCGCTACAAACAGGCAGGTTAAGCAGCTTCAGACAAACTGGGTATTGAGATTCCATCTGTTGAAAATGGAAAAGGATGCAAGTAGAAGGAAAAATGGGAATATGAATATACGATGCTGGATGAAGGTCACAGAAAAACGTTTCATGGAATAAGACAGAAAAATGTACTAGAGGGGTGTTGATAAACAAGGACAATACACTTGAATAGGTTTGCAACAAAGTTGCCAGGAAAGAAAACGGTGTTCTGGGATTTGCAAGGAACACTTTCTGCAGGAGAGACAAAACTATTCTGGATACTCCATACAACATTCATCCGTCCACATCTTGATGACTGCGTAGGTGTTCGCTCACAGCACGACCAGAAAGAATATCAATCTTTTAGGAAACATCCAGCGCAGAGTCACCAACCTCGACATCAGGCGACGGAACTAAAAGCTCTGAGGAAGACAAAGATCTTGAAGCTACAGTCACTTGAGAAGAGATGGATAAAGGGGGATCTAAGAAAGACATACAAAATTCTAACAGGTGAAAAGTGATGGACAGATTCATTTCATATCAACAAAACGAAGACACTGTTCTCAGAAGTGCAAGATGTGCCCCCTTCAATACCACGAATGCTAAGAAATATGTGGTTTTCCGGTTGATACATATCTTCATGTATTTTGCACTACACCTTGAATTGAGTTAACCCTACAGAAAGATACCTGGAACAACTTTTTTCTGAACAGATTTCTGACTACACTAACATATCATGGACACAGTGAATTAGGACATTCGTGACATGTCAGTGCCCAGTCAACACTTTGGTAGTTAGGTGTCAAGTTTATAAAATTCTGAAAGAATTCATTTTAATACAAGTAATCATTGTTCAATGGATGAATGAATGATGAAATATATCTGCACTTTTATTCACCTATTTTCACAAGAATGAACACTACATAGTCTCAAGAGATATGGAACGCCCGGTACTTTTAACAATTTCAAGGTCGTAACCCTAGAATTTGTGATTCTAATGTTGGTCTTTCAGCACTACAGAAACTGACATATACGAATGAATTTGCTAAGTATTTTTATATCATTGATTTATTCTGGTGGTATTTCTGAACGCTTTTCATGCATATGCAACACATTTCCATGAATTTTTATCTATTTGACGTTAAGAGTTCAATCGTGATGTATAAAGTACTAAAATCAGCTTGAGCCATAATTTTGTAACATTGTTCATTTTATGATGTCCCTCTTTGGTCCACATGTGAGTATAAATTATAGGGGCAGAAGTACGAAAATCGGTGAAGAGCGTTTCACATTCCACTTTTCTGAAGGGTCGCCTGAAATGACTTCGATAAAGCCCGGACTTTACCAAGAACCTGTGTATATAAGATCTTGTTGCTTGCTAATTGCTTTATTTGTGGTTCGTGTTTAGTAGTATAGCTGCCCTTACTCAATATCGACTTCCCTAACAAGGTGTAAGCTTGCTAAACGGAGTTTTTCACCTCATTGGTAGTTTACCCTAGCCAGTGGTGGCCCTCTTTATTTCATGTACTGCCATTTTATTCAGTAGTCACTTACCTCTTCATGATTTACATAAATCAAACCAGTTTCAGAATCTAACTTTCCTCAAGTTAGTTATATGATGGTGCAAATCCTGTTCCCAAACTTTAACCCAAAATAACTTAATACCAGGCCTTCTTAAACATATACCAATCATACATATAGATTCTGCCTGAACCTTTCTCCTTTCTGGTCATTTATTCCGAAATAGACAGTCCAACTATCATCTTTCTCATTCAATCCCCAAATTTTCTCTTCTGAAATATTGCACCTCGCCCTCTACCATCTATAACTCTCCTCGCTTATATCCTTTATATTTTGTTTTAATTCCTTAAAGGAGATTTCCTTCTTAATATATCAATTGCTTTTCAATGTCTGGGATAAAAGAATGAAAATAGAATATATATAAGGATATATTGCATTGCGAAACACGATGCTCACATAGACTACTTGCTTTATTTACGTAACCATATGACGACAAGAGGCGGCAATGTTGTCATGTATTTTCTTCAGGGACGAGGTATCTCATGCCTCTTAATCTCATAAATTATCTCGTAATCGATGACACGTCAAGGTAATACTAAATTGTATTAGTTGATGGAGTTTGGTAGTAGTTAAGTGACTGGGAGATACTTGAATACTTGTATCATTTGGAAATTTGAATCTTTTCGAAGGATGGAGTCCGATGGACTTGGTATTCTTTCACCTGCAGTTGAGAGAGAACGTCCTCTCATAGAATTACAGGTTACGAGACCAAATTTATTGGTTTATAATCTTATAGTTTAGTAGAATTAAAGGGTGAGTTGTTAATAGAGACTTTAAGTTCTCAGATAGCCAAAAAGTTGTTTTTCATTCTCCCTACAGCTTTTACGTGTCTGTGCATTTATCACTTTTGTCCAAGGTTGTAGCAGCGTCGATATGTAATGTTTAGATAAACTTTCACTACCTTTTCATTGAAAGATTAAGGCCCTTATGTTGGTAAAGTATAATTTCCGCTTATTTTTTTTTATTGTGGAGTCATTAAGTCGACAAGGTAAGGCATTTATTTACTTTCGGTAAAATCCTAGTTTGGCTCCATTACTTAGTAGTTCTAGAGGCATTTTTACAGTTTATGCCCCACAGAAGTTTCAAAATCTTTTTGTATGAAATTGACAAATCTATTATTTAGAAGCCCCCTGGCTAGGAGCACTTATCCTCTAGGTTAGGTTAGGTAAGGTTCATTACATTAGGATGTTTACCATTGCACACCAAAGAATCTCTGTTGTGTGGAAACTGTAAAAGTACTGCTCAAGATATTTGAGTTTGTTCTGCAGTGCTAGGGTTATTTTTAAAGAATACGAAAACAGCTATACAGGATTATTTCAAGTATATTTAATTAATCGATAATAAATAAGTTGATAGTGGTAAAGGTTTATATGTATATCAGGGAAAAGTTAGTTATTTTTTCATACTTTTTTGCTGTTTCCCATATTAATGCAAGTAGATCACGTTTTAGTTATTTGGGAGTGCATTGATATAGCTAAAATCTTTAACTGAATATTTTCAAGACCAGTTAGCCACCTGAAGTTAGGTTATGCTATGCTGTTGCAATAAGCATTGTTTTACTGCAATGCAGGATATACTCTGATGTTTTAACATGGCACAAGGATTCATCCACCTTAAGTTCATACATGTTTGTCATTTTCTGCATCAGCAAGTTAGTGCCAGAAATAGACAAGGAAATGGTCTCATTTATGCAAAGGAGTGAACAGAAACAGTACAGCTCCACTACCCGTGAATATACATAATGACTTTATAAGAATTCTCTCCCTTATTCGTAGTCTCCCCTGAAGGTGTAAAACATGAAATTACACTTAGGACTTACTGAGTTTCATTTGTCTTTGTGGGTATCAGCAAATATTAGATCATGTGCATCACTATGACCTTACTGCAATATATATTTTTTTTCATACATATTTGCCATTTTCCGCATTAGTGAGGTAGTGTCAAGAACAGGGGACTGAGCCATAGAGGGAAAATCCTGACTTGGCCCCCTTCTCTGTTCCTTCTTTTGGAAAAGTAAAAACTGGAGGGGAGGATTTCCAGCGCCCCACTCCAACCTCATTTAGTTGCCTTCTACGACACACAGGGAATACATGGGAAGTATTCTTTCTCCCCTATCTCCAGGGAATATATATATAGGGGATAGGGGAGAAAGAATACTTCCCACGAATTCCCTGCGTGTCGTAAAAGGCGACTAAAAGGGGAGGGAGCGGGG
>JAYMFT010405543.1:0-18607 GCA_038088735.1 Panulirus argus | reverse complement strand
TTTTTTTTTTTTTTTTTTTTTTTTTCTTTTTTTCTTTTTTTAAGAAAGCCAAAAAGGTTTGTTAACTGGAGCTGAGCTGCCACTCATCAAATAGTGTGATGAAACATTGTGCAACAAAAGTTATATTGTTCTTCGGTATAAGGTTTTCTATTTAGTTTAACACCGGCAGCTGGCCTTATAGTTATTGTGAATAATGTTTGATGGTTTGTGTTAGTTTGTTAATGTCATTTTGTTACTTAGGAATTCAGCATATATATGGTACAATGTGAAGTGCCTAATTCATCTGAAGGCATTTACCGTATTTATTTTTGGCCTTTGTGTTGATGTTTGTGGTGCTTGATGTTGATAAGGGGATGATGGTGAATGTCTTTGGTGAGGCACACATTCTGTTTTGAATGGCCCTGTGGTCTGATTGCATGATGTAGTGTTAATGTTTATTTGTTTTAGTGTCATGGTGCTATGATATACCTTTCCCTTCTTACATCAGGATTCTCTTGTGTGTATAGCATTTGTGGATCTGGAAGAAGCTCATGACAAGGTTGATCTTGAAGGTGTTATGAATATATGGTGTAGGGGTTTCATATTACTGAGGAAGCTGGCCAGTTCCATGTTCCACAAGGCAGAACAGGTCAAGAAGTGTGGTGATGTGTGGGTGTCTTTGAGGTATGAACAAAAAGCAATTAAGGAGTAAGTACTCTGCTAGAGAGTGGATGTGTGCAGATGATGCTGTTATTAATTTTTTCATAAATGTACCTCACTAAAGCAGGAGAAGAAACTAGTTATATAGAATATTCATGGTATGTATATTGCATGTTTTTGAGAGAGGAATTGGATGTGCTGAAAAGGTTTGGACATATGGAGAGAATGAACTAGGAAAGGTTGACAAAGAGGATGTTATATGTGTCACAGTTGGAGAGAATAAGTAGAAAGGGGAGAACAAGTTGAAGATGGAAGAATGGAGGGAAAAAGATTTTAAACAATCATGGGTTAAAGGCGTGCATGGGTTAGAGTGAATTGGAATGATGTAGTATACTGGGGTTGCCATACTGTCAGTGGACTGAACCAGGCATGTGAATCATCTAGGGTAAACCATGAAAAGGTCTTTGGGGCCTGGTTTTGGATAGGGAGCTGTGGTTTCTGTTCAGTACACATGACTACTAGAGAATGGATGTAAGCAGATGCATCTTTTCTTCGTTTGTTCCTGGTGCTACCTCACCAACATAGGAAATGGTGATCAATTACAAACAAAAAAACTACAAACAAAATGTATATTTAGTTTTATGTATATGTCCACGAAGATACTTTCTGTTAAAAAATGAGTTGAAGGACAGTGATTGATTTGTACATATGGATTGTATTATAAAATTTGAATTTTTTAATTTCCCCTAAATCAAAAAAGGTAACCTATACTGAAAAGAAAAAATGCTATGAATAGATTTGAAATAAAAAAGAACAGGTAGCTATTAAACCAATACATATATTAATCCCACAGGTATCATGTAGACACAGACAACTGGGGGGATGGACCTGATGGATGCCTACAAACATTACTTCACAAGGCGATTGGTAGGGCTCATGTCATCCTTCTTGCCAGTAGCATTAATGTTAGATAAGATATTGAAATAGTGATGATTTAAACTGTTTGGGAACATGTATCGATTAAGTCATAGTAATAATTGTGGAATTGTGATCAGAGAAAGTCAGATTTGAGAAATAGAAATAATAGCTTAATTGTTGTATGATAATGTAAAAAAATTCTTTATTGTGTTAAGCACAGAAATATTCTAAAGAAACCTGGATAAATGACTCAGAGGTTGACAGTAATGCAGTCTGCATGACTGAGAAAAGTAGCAGTGTTAATGAAGCAAGATATGCTAACCCTGCCTAATGGCAAAATCTCATTTTAGGTACTCAAAGGTGCACATTAAGAAGATGAGTAATAAGAGGTATGATTTTGAAATCTTTCAATGTAAAAGACAAAAATATACTTATGAAAATATTTATTGTATAACTAAGAAACAAAAATGAATACTGGTGGGTCCTCTGGTCACCAGTGAAACCAATAGAATTAAAGAAACAAGCAGAATAACATAGCCCTTAGCAAACAAAAGTGAAAGAATTGAACATATGAACAACTATGATAGGCTGAATATAGCTTAGAAAGAATAGAAATATTATATTATTATTGTATATGCTTGGTAACAAATTGCATATATAAAGGAAAATGTATTAAACTTAAAAACCTCTCTGCAAGGAAGAAACTGTCATTAAATCTTCAAGATTACCATGGAACATACTGAAAAAGATTAACAGAACTCTGAAAGCCCATCCAGGAAGCTAGAAATACTCTTCAATTGCTTGGCCTTCTTAGTTTGTGCCCATTAAACTCTCTATGATGCTGATCCAATATATCATCTTGTCATTTACTTTTGTGCGCATACACTACATTTCTCTTGCATTCAAGGCCCAAGATTCACATACAATATGTACAACAACATTGGGATTACTGTACTTTCAAACTTACCCATGGTTGCCCTTGCAATAGCCTTTCCTTCCGCAAACTCCTTAATGTGCTAAGATCCTTGGGTCCCTCAGAAATGAATGACTTTGAGCCCTTGTTTGATCTGTACAAAGGCTTGATATGTAAAACAGCACTTCAGAATTAATGAGTACACTTTTTGTGATGGAGTGGAAATGGGAACTTGAGAAGGTATAAGGAACAGATCCCTACAATTTGTAAAACTTGAATGCCCAACCCTTACCCTTGTGGATAGCAAAATTGTAATGTTATCTGATTCCAAGGGATAAACTTTGTAAAGTTCTGAGTTTAACTGAATCTGTTTTGATTAAGTCTCAGAATTACGGTTTTGACATTTTGGCATTTGTTTCCATATATCTTTCTTTTCATTAACGTCTTAAACCCATATTTGAAGTTCCTGGAAGTTCATGGAGGTGGGCTTGATTTCATAAAGACAATCAGATTTCTTGTACTGTAAAGCTTTTGTTTTTTATGAAATATGTAGTTTAATGAAGATTTTACAATGGTTTTGTTGTGATATATGTTTTCTGAATTAATTTTTATTGATTCCAGATGAAAATCGGGAAGACATTGCCTGTTTCCTCATAAGAAGTGGGTGTGATGTTAATGCAGTGCGTAAGCCAGGACCCGGTGGCACTGGTGGAGATGAGGCTACAGACCAGCAGACCCCTCTGCATATGTGTTGCTCATGGGGACTTGAGGATACAGTGCAGACATTGCTTGAACATGGAGCCAAAGTTAATGCAAGAGTAAGCGTTCAAATATTCACATATATTGCAACTTGCATTATTTCCTCATTATAGCTGCTTTTCAAATTTTTAGGGACATTAATCTTTTCAAGAGGAAGTGTTATACCCTTGAAGTTCCCCTCATCTTTTCAACTGTATCCATGTCTAAGAATTTGATCCATTTAACTTTACCAGAGTTGCAACTCAGTTTATCTTTCTATCTATCTATATCTCTGACACCAATTCTCTTTGGGAATTCCCTCAAGGGGGTGGCCACAGCAAAAGGGTCTCCATCATATACTCCATTGCTGTTTCTTAATCTTTAGTGCCTCACCCTTAACAGGCAGCTGGCAGAGGGCAACTCTAGTGCAGTGTTTACAGAGGCTTGTACCTAATGTTCCTACCAACTACTTCTACACCATAATTTTCATAACTAATGTTCAAAACTACTACTATTACCTAATGCTCCTACCTACTGCTAACATTCCTACCTTATACTTTTTCATATTGCTCCTACCATTTTACCAAAAGGCAGGTGAACATCCAGTGCCACTGGCAAGGGCAACTCTAGCAGCATTACCAGAGGCTCCTACCTAATTGTTTCTATTGACTACTTCTACTTAATGTTCCTGCCTAATTTTCCAAATTATTTCTTCAGCCTAATGCTCCCGCCACATTTTTGTATCTACTACTTTTCCCTGTTTCTACCTAATGTTCCAACCTACTACTTCTATCTGTTGCTTGTTATGTCTTGCCAAAGGGCAGGACTAGTGCATACTGCTCACCACAAGAAAATCTAGAGTTACAAAGAATGAGTTGTGTGAGTTAAGTGTTGTCAAGTGTTATGTGTGAAAAGGAGAGATTGTCTGTTATCACCTTCCATAACTTCTCTTCACTCTCTTCGAGCAGTACTAAATGACACATATTTTTAAAAGTCTATGGTTACTCCAATTTTCATGTAAGAAATATCTTTTTAGTTACACATAAAAGTAAGGATCAGAATGTTTGATATATATATATGTATATCCTTATATTCTGCGTTAAGTAAGCTTTGAGCACTGCACATAGTGATTTATTCTTACTTTAAATTTTCTTGTTATTCTTATCTGTATATTAAGGTGAAATCACATTTCAGTAGGAGTTCAGATGATTTTATTCAACATGTAATTTTTCAATAGATGCAACACTACATGTTTCATGGAGACAATGAATGAAATTTAAAGAACATTCATAGGTAATTCATAACCCAAAACTTTTATATGATCTTAAAATCATCCACAGGATGCAGAGAACAAGACTCCACTGCATCATGCCATAGAAAACTCCAATGCCAATATCATCTCATTGCTTCTGTCTCACCCTGCTGTAGACTTATCGCTTCGTGATAAATCTGGTATTACCCCATTCGCTGCTGCTATGTCTCGGAAAAACAATCAAGCTGCACAAGCAATTCTTTGTCGGGAACCAAATGCAGCTGAACAGGTATGACAGATTCTCTTTGTTTACAGTACATTCCCCTTAGTTTTCTAGTATTTGGCTGCAATAATTTGTTATTGATAAGTGCTTTCCAAAAATGATCTGAGAATATTTTTTTCAGCACAATCTCTTTACTTTGTTTTATTTATTGTATAGTTGATTGAGTTGTCAGTAAAGGATTTTGATTGTGATGAGGATATATATAGAGTTGGGGAAACTGTTGGAAGCAGCAAAAAATTTTTGCAGATATGATAAGTGAATGTGTAAGTGTACTTAGTCAGCTCAAAGTCTGGAGTCCAGCCACTAAAGTATAACTTGAAAGCAGTATTCAAAATTATGCAAGCAATGATAGTATTTCTTGTTCTACTGTCCAGTAGAAGAAAAGGTATGGTATAGGTTGTCTGGAGGCACATGGGAATATTCATCTTTTTTCAGACTAAACTAATACATAACTTGCTAGCATTCCTTAGAGCAAAAGTATTTTGGTCACCAACACATGGCAGTTGCAAAATGCTGTTACTACCTTGTATGCCTTAATCGGCTGTAAAGACTGTATTTACAACTACTTTATCCCTCTACTTCTTGTCTTGGGTAAATAATAATAATATCATAGTTCCAAGGCTAAACCAGATTTCTTAAGTAGTTGTATTATTTGTGCACTACCTTTTAACATTCTCTTAAGAGTCTGTCATTAACCTGTGTGATTTAATATTCCTAGATGCCTTTTGTCATGTCCCAAAGGATTTGAACTGCTTGTCATCTATATAGTTATCTGACGTAAATAAAGTAGAGCTGAAACCTAAGGTTGTATGACCATTATCATTGAAAATCATGTGGATTGTATAAGTATAGAGTTGTAAGACACAAATATGATATATAGCACCTGGTTGAAAGAAGAAGGTAAATGAAAGCAACATTTACTTTGAAATTGGTAGGGTAGAATCTGCCATCTTCACCTATCAAGTTACACCTTTCCTTTTATCAGAAAGTACATGTTATGGAATATGAATCCTTTTAGATTCCTTATTTTCTCTATTGCACATTTTCATGTGTATGTTTCAGTCTGTTTGACTTTCAATTTAGAACTTTATTATTTTTGTATATTATCATTACCAACATAGGGTATCTTACACAATATTTAATTTAGTTTTCCTTTTTCTCTAGATCTTGCATGAAATCCTGAAAATGTCATAGTGATATGCCAAATCTCTGAGTCTCCAAAGTTACTTCAAGTTTGTTAACCAGCTCTTGCCCACTTCAGACACAGAATATCATTATAAAACTTTTCTTGCCTCTGGTAATTCATAACCAGAGTACAGTGGCAGAAGATTCCTCATCTCTTCTTTTCTGATAAACTTATTTTCCCGAGTTATTGCCTGTGCTTATTTTTATG
The DNA here is from genome assembly GCA_038088735.1 of Panulirus argus. Taxonomy (NCBI): domain Eukaryota; kingdom Metazoa; phylum Arthropoda; class Malacostraca; order Decapoda; family Palinuridae; genus Panulirus; species Panulirus argus. The sequence goes on along the minus strand of JAYMFT010405543.1, from coordinate 12,471 downwards.
TTTGTTCTCTGTCAATTTGGCTTAGAAACTGGAGTCATGGTGTGAATGAACTTTGAAGTACTCTTTAAAAAAAAAAAGTAAGGTGTAAGTTTAAACATTTACAGTTTTAAAGAAATTAGGTATTCTTACAAAATCCTTGGTTAGATAAACTTTTCCACTTATTAATCATCATATGCATTATGTTTTAGTTTATTAAAGGACATGGGACTTTTTCAATATTTTAGTCACTTCTGGCTTCACATTTTTGTGTCAAAGTTCTCATTCATGCCGCTATTGCCTAGTAAAAATCTTTAGCCTCATCTAAAATTTTGTTTTCATTTTTCAGTATGACCACAAGGGCCACAATTTTCTTCATGTTGCAATTCAGAAGAAGGACATGGAGAGTGTCTGGTTCCTGTTAAGTATCCATGTTGACATGCATACCCGTACGCAGGATCAGCTGTCCCTCACGCCTCTTCATCTTGCAACTATCTCTGGGTATGCAAGCAACTTTCGTTGGCATCTTTCACCAGAAAAGGATATTCCTCTTTGTTCTGCCATTTGTTTGTTGCCAAGTTTTTCTTCAAGCCAGTTCAGTTTAGAATGTGCAGTCTTTTTATGCAAGTTGTAACTCTTTGTATGTAATGTCTTATGTGATACTGCAAACTTTTTTTTTTTTTGCTCCTCTCTGCAACTAGTTGCAATGATCAAAGGAAACTACAGATGTTAGTCGCCATTCACATTAGAGAGAAAGAACCTATCATCAGTATCCAGACAAACATGACCACCACCATACAGGTTTTTGATGGTCTGCCAGTAGGACTTAGACCTAATGCCGTTTTAGAACAGTTGGAACACATCATTGACCCGCTACAAGGTACTGAGTCTACCATTTCAGGACATGGAACGTGTTACTGACCCACCCTGTCCTGGGTTACGAAGGTCAGAGATAATCAAACGAGCCAAGCCTGACTTCAACTCTACACCCAGACAATAATGGCCTCGCTTGGCCTAACTTAGTGTATTTATAGTGATGGACTGTCTATATTCCTACCTTTTATGATAATGTTCTTCTGTGTTTCCTCAACTGTAAGTTTTTCTATATTTCTGTACCCATACTTTGTATTTAGGTTGTAGCTCTTACTACCCGCCATGGTATTGTTAATTTGTATCGCTTTTAGTGTTTTCACTTACTTTTGATGTGCTATATACTGTGTGATTTTTTTAATTTGTTTCTTATATGCATGTTGTTTGTTTTTACATTTCATATCCAAGTTTTGTAGAACAGACTTTTCTCTTTTTTGGTATATTCCTGATGATGCCTCTATGAAGGTAGAAGTTTGATTGAAATAAAATGGATAATTCTGGACAACTGGTGTCTGAGCACCCATGTAATGGTAGAATAATTGAGATAATTGAGAACATAGAAAAGAGGACTTATAACTCTAAATATGCTGTTGTATTCAATTTTATGTGCATTAGAGAAAACCCCAATCATAGCCATGTTTACATGAGTTTACATGAGAAAGACAGACAACAGTAGGCCTGTTTGGCCCATGAGTGGGTTGTAAACTGTTGAGTTTATTTGAGAAAAAGATTATAGTTTACAAAATAAACATTGAGGATTGGTATTATCTCATATGTTTTTAAACCATACTTCTGAAGATGAAAAGTTTATAGAAAGAGGAAAGGCAAAAAAGAACAAGAATTCCACAGCTTTGCTGTATGCAGAAAGAAGTAGATATCATAACGGCCTACCCTTTTGCGTCTAAGGGGAAGAAGTAGCCAGGTGGATGCTAAAGGACCAGGTTTTGGCGACTGGGACACACAAAGTGATGAAAGAGATGTCATATATTGTGTTTCAGCATGATGCAGAATTGTTTTGGTAGCTGTTTGTTACCTTTCTGATTATAGGATCCCCCTTTCTACATTCATAGTGTATGTTTAATCAGTAGTGAAATAAGAAATGTGCTTGTAGTTCTTTATGTATTTCCTTACTAACAGTATTCAGTTTTCTCTCATGTGAACAGGTCTGAAATAATTGTTAGAAATTTGCTGCTGGTTGGAAGTGGAGCTATCTATGAATTAACACCTCAGAAGCAAACTGTCTTGCATCTAGCTGCTGCACATGATCATCCTCATCTGGCTTCCATTTTTATAGAAAACAATGTTCGTGTTGATGATGTGGATGACAATCTCAACAATGCCCTCCATGTTGCTGTCAAGGTTTGGATACATTAATATTTTTTGTTCAGGCAGCTTTTGTTTTTTTTTTTTTTTTTTTTTTTTTTTTTTTTTTTTTTTTTTTTAAGCCCTAAAGTATGGACAGTTATATTTTTATGAAACCATACACATTTTTTTGTACTCACAGATTCACATTGAATAATCTGTTATAGAGAATTTTTTGAAAACTGAGCAGCACTGCTTATAACATTTGCCAAAAAACTTTTTCCATGGATTATCAGAAATACTTCCTTTAATGTTTCCTAAAACTCTTTCGTATCTTTATCAAAAAATATGAAGGGGTCAAGGATTGAAGGAAGCTTGAGCTAAGGCTTGTGGACTTCCCTTAGTAAGTTCACAGGCAGACTTGGAAATAAACTCAGATTACACCACAAAACATCTTAAAGCAAATCTTTTCCGGGGTCTTGAGGCCGCCCCAATCCCTCAACCAATAGATGTTTGATTTCATTATATATGTTCAGACATTATATATTCAACAGAAATCATGTTTCTGGATTAATTACTCTGTAATAGAACTCTGTTCCATTATCATTGATGGCTCTGTTGAAGAATGTCAATTCCCTGACCCAGGAGCACTGCTCTTATATCCCCTGGTCAGAGAGGACTCCTTTTCCGACTCCTCTGCCTTCTGCTTTTAAAATTTGACCTAATTCATAAGTTGTTGAGATAGCTGCAGGTGATTCAGGAGTATTTTAGTATTCATATTTTAACTACAGTTAATTTCTTTTTCACAGGAAGGTCATCTTTCTGTGGTGAGAGTGTTGCTAACAGAGTCACAGATCAATGCAACTGCAGTCAATTTACGTGGTCAGAATCCTCTACATGTATTGGCTAATTACCCGAAAGACAATGCTGCTGCAATTGCAGAAGTTTTCCTTGAGACTATGCCTGAGTATGACCTTAATAGATTAGATGTGGAAGGTAACTCAGGTAAGACTTTTTTTTTTTTTCCCCAGTAATATACCATTAATGCAAAGTATTAACTTTCAGTAGTTAGTAGTTATTGAAGAATCTTTGCAAAATACTTCAGATACATTAGTGTTTAGAATAGCTTTAGCCACCGTCCTGATACAGAAGAAAAGGCTTTATAGGGTTTAGTGCAATGGGGAGCAGTAGCAATGAATGTGGATAGGGAGGTGAGAGTGTAGCAGGGATCAGTAGCAAAGTAGGTGATGCAGAGAGAGGTGAGAGTGTGACAGGGAGCAGGAGTAATGCATGTGGTGAGGAGGAAAGTGAGAGTATGGCAGGGAGCAGAAGTGACATAGGGGGAGGAAGGCAAGCCTCTCTAAAGAGGTGGCAGTAATGTGTAGTAGGGAGGGAGGTGAGAGTGTGGAAGGAAGCAGTTGTGATGTTCAGGGGGAGGTAACAGTGTGACAGTATGATGAGGAGCAGTAGCAGTGTATATGGTAAAGTGAGAGGGAGGATTGTGGCAGGAAGTTGTAGCAATGTATGTGGAGATGAAGGCAACAATGTAGTAGGTAGTGGGAGCAATATGTAGGACAACAGAAGTGAGAGTATGGTGAATAGTGGTAGAGAGGTGTGTAAGGAGGGATCTGAAAGTATGGCAGAGAGTGGTATTGATATGTGTGGGGAGGGAACCAACAGTGTGCCAGGAAACAGATGCAATGTGTGTGGTGAGGAGGAAGGTGAAGTGTAGCAGAGAGCAGTAGTAATGTATAATGAGGGAGGCAGCAATGTGGAGGAGAGTAACAGCAGCATTTTTAGTGAAGAGGGAGGCAAGAGTGTGCTGGTGGAGCATCAGTGATATATGTTGGTGGATCATTGGTGATGTGCATGGCAGGTAGGGATGCGAGAGTGTTGTGGACAGTATCAGTGATGTATGTGAGGAGGAGAGTGATGGAGTGGCAAGGAGTGATAGTGATATTTGTGGGGAGAGTGAATATTATTATTTAGTACTTGTATTGATGATCTATCAAAACTGTGTTGAACATATGTTATTTATGTATTTGAAAAAATTCCTTATTCTCAAGCTTGCTTTCAGTATGTCTTTTGGCAAAAATCTTTTGTGGGAATATATCCAACTTTGATACCCACAATCCGTAAAATATTTGAATCCTATGACTGCTTGGTCCTAAGGTTGCTGGATTTGAGACATCAGAGTGTAGCAAATTATGCCGGCTACATATCTGTTTCTTTCGTTCATCCTACCTTTTAGCAGTTTGTTTTCCTTTCAGCCCTTTCATATTTCAGTTTCCTCAGAATTAGTGAAACTTTGAAAATCACTGATTACTTAAATATGATTATGTGCATGTAATATACTGTATAGGAACAATGCAATGTGGATATTGCCTGAGAATTAGTAAGACAGTTTGGACAAAAGAGGCTGCCACAGATGAGAAATTCTTTTAACAGACTCTCTGCCTCTTACCGTATATTTCTTTTGTAGGCAGGTATGACCTTGTCATATATTAATGGTATGCTTATGTCTAGATTTGACAGATTATACAACACAAAACTTTTGTACTTACAACAACAACCATTTTACTTCACAGCCTTATTGTTGGCATACATGAGAGGTGCAGGTCAGTTGTGCCGAGTCCTCGTGCGTGCTGGAGCATGTTTAGGTTCTACTAACAAGCATGGAGTCAACATCTTTAACTATCAGGTAAGAAGTCCAAGGTTTAGGAGTAGCTGAGGAATACATATTGATTTCCTTAGTGTCTGTTAATTATGTCACCATTTTCAGCATTCATGACAGAATCTTGAAAAATGTATTTGTGATAATCCTCCTTTCTTCGCAGGGTGTTTTAAACTCACAAGTAGTGCTCATAATTTTGTTGAAGAATTCAGTTTATTGGTATGGCTATCAAGTTTGTAAAACAATTTTTTTTTCATTGAGTATAGAACAGCTTGATAATAAATACAACTTAGGAATAGAATGGTTTAACCCTTCAACCACAAATACATTAGAAGTTAGTAACACACACACACACACACACACAAACACACACACTCTCTCTCTCTCTCTCTCTCTCTCTCTCTCTCTTGTGTGGTTACCTTTATGTTCTGTTATATTCAGTTTTACACTCATGAGGAGCCATCTCTTGAACAATCTCTCTTATTATGTAACTTCTTAAATTTTTGTATGCTGTCTGCATCAGTTATATCCTCAGACATTCTATTTTATCCATCCGCCACTCTGTTATGGTACCCCATAACTGGAAGATGGGACTGTATACCCATTGTAGTTGTTACTTGGATGACTTTGAGCAACCAGCCATCAGGATTTAGTATTATCTCTTTTTTTTCCCTTAATCCCCAGCATGGTGCACCTCAGCCTGTGTACTTTATTCTTCTTTTTGATAGATGTGAGCACGATAGGACTGTGTACCCATTGTAGTTGTTCAGATGTGGGCACGATAGGACTGTATACCCATTGTAGTTGTTACTTGGTTGACTTTGAGCAACCAGCCATCAGGATTTAGTATTATCCCTTTTTTTCCCCCCTAATCCCCAGCATGGTGCACCTCAGCCTGTGTACTTTATTCTTCTTTTTGATAAATGTGAGCACCATTTCACTACATCATTCTTTTCCCTTCGTATTTCAGAACTTCACTTTTTGAACTCATTGAAGCAGCCAGAAGCTTCTGCTTCGCAGGAATACCTTCTCATCCCTTTGCAAAAACTTTATCTGACTTTGAGTGTTATGCCTAATATCTCCTGCCTGTTTTAGTATATCTCAGCAGTGCTACTGAACATACGTTTGTTTATGTACTATGTCACAGGCAGCCATCCTTTATTTTACATTACATAATGATCAGACAGTGTAGAGTTCAGATTTTATTTCACAGATATGAGATGATATTTACTTCCTCATGCAGATTGGTAACAACATAAAATGTCTTATTTCAGGTTCCCACAAAAGCACTGCTGTTTAGACTCTTGGATGTTTTATCAGTTGAGCCTCCCTGGAGTGAAGGTGAATTGTGTATGGAATGTGGGGCCAAGTTTGGTCTGGCCACCAGAAAACATCATTGCCGACATTGTGGGAGACTTTTATGCAACCGATGCTCAGATAAAGATGTACCTATCTTAAAATTTTCCTTAAACAAACCTGTTCGAGTTTGTCAGACATGTTTTGATGTGCTAACCTTAGGCGCTGCCACAATATCTTAATAATAATGAAAATTTAGGATAGTTTAACTAGTGCAGGTTTTGTCTTTGTATTGAGTATGATTTATATGAGAGCTTTATAAGGCATATTTTCTGGTGCCACTAAATAGATAAAGAAGTTAATGCTAAAAGAATGTGTTTCTGCCTTTATTCATATATGTTTGATCAGATGCTGTTTTGTATAGATACCAGACAGTATGATTTCTAGTTGTAGGTACTACCCATATATATTAAGAAGAAAATGTGAAACATCTCTGGGAGAAGTTAACAATACCTAAAAGAAGTCATTTTACATATCAGACCATAGAGAAATTAAATTTCTTTGAATGTGTGGATGAAAATGTACAGTGTCCACAAAGAAACTTGCCCACCCCCGTATATTTTCAAAGGTGAAACACAGCTAAGATTTATTGTGGTTTTTAGAGTGAAATCATCATACATCTGGTCACTGAGACTTTCAAAGTGTGCACCGACAACACGCCTCAGTGTGCCTCAGGCTATCTCTTGGGAATGATGCTCTTTAGTCCTCCTGGTTGCCACTTCATCTTGGAATTTTCACTTCTGGGTGCTGTATTTCTTCCACTTGTGCTTCATAATGTTGGCTCTTTCCTTTCTAAGGAGGAGAAAACTCAGATTCTCAACAGAAAATGTGGGTACACATGAGATTTCTTGGTGCTCTGGGCACTTAGAATGCATAATCAGGTGGCTGCTTGTCGGCACTCTTGGCCCTCCTGACAATGTTATCCCACCACTGAAGCCTATCTCTTGTTGCCCATGAAAAACTTTCAGATCTTCAGATAACATTCTAAGATGAGAAGTATTATAGCAACTCCAGATCATCACCCCAGGGATAGGTTTTGTTAATGGTATGACATTGTCAGGGAGGCCACAAGCACTAGGGTGGTAGGGTGGACAAGGTTTTTTATGAACACTGTAACACTGAAAGAAAAGTGACTCTCAGAAAAGTTTTCACTTGCAGTGTGAAAATTTCCAAAGCCTAGCATATTACTTTTATTGTAACCTACAAGATTTAGTACCTTAATTGACATCTTAGTGTAAGTTTTGTTAGTTGCTAGTTAAAGAGATAGCAACAATTCAAGCAATAAGCCCAGTGAAACATTATCCAGTAGCAATAGTCGGTCATATGAATATGATGTGTTCATATATTAAATCAGGATAGGAAAGATAACAGAGTGGCATCTATATTTAATGAAAGTTATGGCACAATTTTTCTCTTAGTTATTGTGGGAATGGTTATTCAAGTAAGAGCCAGTATGGAGATGGGTAACTCTGGATACAATATCTGAGAGCAAGACTCTTTCAGGTGTCTTGAAATATAAAACAAAACAACAGTTATTTTCAATTTAGTTAAAGTATCAGTGACTTAACAGTATCAATTGTCTTTTATTTTATCTGTTGTAAGTTATGACCATCATTTATTCACTGAAATTTAAAGAAATCTCAAACAGTATTTGTAAAGTAACAGATCATTATGTAAAGTTAAGTTAGTGAGCATTGTTTATTTAAAAATCTGGAAATATGATACAGGGAATATAAAAGGTTGCATATTATTTCTATTTTCTGCTTTCTGTTATGAGTACCATTATTCCTCTTACAAGCTAAAGGGTTCCAGAACATGCTAATAGAGTAATGCCTTGAAAAAACTATCACATTAGAAATTGTTGATATTAATTCTTATATTTTGTGAAGACATACAAGAATTTTGTTGATCCCTTCTCTGTATTCAAGAAATTATTTTGTAAGTCTAGTACCATTAGTACTTAGAAATTTGGATTCTGCACGATAATAATTGCCTCAATCTTCTTTAAATATTTAAGTGCCATCTGTTATGTCCTTAATTTACATAAAAATTGTGGATACTTCAGAAACACAGTCCAGTTTTGTATAATAAACCAAGTCTGAGATTTGATACATGTAGATAATCAGTTTTCCTGCTTTTTTAGAACTATGAATTCCAGTTTTACAAAGACAGTATCACTAAATATAATTTTCTACACATCGAGCACTGATAGATAATTCTTTTGTACTCATACTTGTTCAGTACAGAGTTTTCTTTTGCATGTACTCTGTTCTGCAAAACTCTTCTTTATAAGATTTATATATATTTTAAAGTCATCTCTCCTACACAAAGTGCTAAAGAGAGAAATTCAGAATTATCCAGAAACTACTTATATAGATAAGCATTTCTTCTTAATTTCACTTAATGAGAAAGATTACTTGGAACAAGTCACAAATTTGAGCTACTTTGAAAATCATAATTTAAGAATATATGGATATAATCTTATGAGGTCTTATTTTAGGTTATATTTTTTTTTTATACCAATTAAATAAAGTGGTTAGGAATGAACTAGGTTAGCAGCAGAATGTTTAGTATTGAATTACTGAAATATACTGTGATATGTCCTTGATTTTTTTTTTTTTTGCAAAATATTTGATCCACATACGTGTTTCAAGAAAGAAAATGCTTGTTATGCTAATTTGGTAAATACTGAGAAGCAGTCCTTTATTGATCAGTTTTTACCATTTCACAGCAAAATTTAGTTACATTCAGTTTAGCACCCATCCATTGCCTCAGGTCAGTGTTGAAGATAATGCTGTTTATGATATACAAATGTGTTTTATAAATCATTCAAAAAAGACCATGGCTGCTAACATGAAACTACTGTGGGCTATGCAAAACCAGTGGTTAAGATGTTTCAAAACTATTGTGTATTGATGTGAGCATAGTAAAAGTCATACACGACTCTCACTATATTTCGCACAATAGGGACCAAGAAATTGTGCAAATTTCAGATGTGTGGTCTTCAGTGTAGATACAAGGTTTGGGACCAGAGGCCCTTGATAACACAAAATATTACCCATAAAGTTTCATTAACCACAGAAAACATGCAGAGAAATCTTAAACATTTATATTGCACATACTGTCAGGAAAGGCTAATTATTACTCACCTGTTCAGATTATATCAGATAAACACTAACACATGCAATCAGCTTATGTTCAAAGCATTCTACTTATAAATGATGAATGATACTGCACGTTGTATTTTCTTTTATTTTTTCAACACAGTTTTCTTCAAGTTTTTACCCAATTCAAGAATTAACAATTATGTATTCAGAAAAATAAAGGAAAAAATAAGTGAAATAGATGGAAGTCTTACCTTATTTCCCGGAATAAACGTATATGTATTCAGAAAAATAAAGGTGAAGATAAGTGAAATAGATGGAAGTCTTACCTTATTTCCCAGTGCTAGTAGTCATCATTCTTTCCAAAACATTCAACTTTTTTTAGTACTTGTTCACTGTTCCCTTCTTCAGTAAAATTGTATCAAGAACAAAGAAAGAAATGGACAGCAGAGGGTTGATAAGGGAGACATTCTGATGATGAAGGAAACTCAACATTTAAGTATCCCCTATCCAAGGCTTGTGAACCATAGATACTATTTTTTATTTTTTCTACATATGTTTAGGTATTGAAACCATGTCATTATGAAGTCATGTGATAAGTACATAATTATTTATCTCAAAACTAATTCACTGTTTATCCATGCTTGTAAACTTCTTTATAGAAGCCAACAAAATTTAGAAAACCATGAAATGCTAAAGGAATTCCATACTTATTGGTTAGAACCTGAGGATTTGGTTCTTCAAGTTATATTGTAGATTTATACAAAAAAAGTGCAAAGGTTTGCAAAAAAGATAAGCAAAAACTCATGTGATGAAATTGTTTTGCTGGTGAAAAAGGTAAAGGTATAGGTAAATATTCAGTATTAACTGAAAGTTTGAATCTTTTGTGAATTGCTTGATCACTTTGATGAATTTAAAATAAAGCTTTAATAAGATAAAACAACCATTTACCTCAATAACTAGTATAACTGTATGAGTGAGGTAGCATCAGGAACAGATGACTAATCCTTAAAGATTTATCTAACTTTGATATTCTGCTAAATTAACAGTGGACATTATTGATATATAATGAAAGGTGATTTTAGCAAACAAAGTTGTGAATAGCTAAATAATTATCCAAAGAATAAGCTGCTGTACTATTAGTATTCCATGTCAGATTTTACTCTACTGTATTAGAGCTTTGGAAAGTAAACATGAAATGTTACTTTCCCATGTTGTACATGTACGTATATTTGTGATGTTTAATTTAGTTTTATCTGTACTATTATCATTTATATGCTTTCTTTTAGTATTAGAGTATGATTTATATATCAGACTAATGTTCAACTCATTGGCTGCACTGTAAATTTGAGTAAAAATTATTTTTATTATTATTATTATTATTATTATTATTATTATTATTATTATTATTATTCATATGGATGATCTGATTATGTTTTTGGATGAAAGTAAAGTTGTTAAGAATGTATTCCATTCAGGCATTGTTTTTCTATGTTGCATGTGGTAAGAACCAGGAGCACTTTGATTTTTGCAGTCATATTTAATATTTCACACACAAAACTTTATTTTTTCAAAATCCAGGTATAGTACGTAATTGAAAACAGGAAAGCTCAAATTTCTCACGTCGTAAATGCTGTGTAAACGATGGTGTTCCGGAAGACTTATCATATTTTTCAAATAAACTGCAACCCTTAACATTTTGTTACTGTTATTGCGCATATATCGACTCTCGTGAATGTTAGGTTTGTCACAAATTAAGAAAGTAATGGGAGACCGTTTATGATCTGTGAGTTTTTAATAAACTGTTAATTCGCAGTCAAGTTGTAATCCTTTTCATTTGACCAGAAAGTATTATTGTTCTAGTGTTTTATTCATGTGTATGGTAAGCATTAACCTTAGTAAATAAAAATGTACCCTTTTCACTAAAACAAGAACGTAAGGTATGTTTTACTAGCACAAAAGACTTCATGACCCAGCAAAATGGAATTCATGTGTTTTCCAAATGCATTCAAACTACTGAAAAATATTGTGTTAGTCATCAGGTATGGTTTGGTATGTAAGAGAGATGTTGGAACACTTAGTCTTTGGTGGTGTGAAAGGTTTGCAACAGTACAGTGGCTAGTAGACTGTGTAGCATCAAAATGAATGCTTTGAAAAAAGAATAGTGGCTGATGTGGGAAATGAAAAAAAAGGGTCATAAGTGTGAACAGAGTTATTAGAAATTGACTTAGAAGGTATTAGCATGTAGATAGCGAGAGAATTAGTAAAACAATATGTTTCAGCAAGATGATAGGTAAGGAATGCATGCATGATTGCTATATGTGTAACAGGGAGTTGCACTTTCGTGTTGCCATGTCTCGTAACCTTGTATATATGTACTGTCTTTACACTTAAATTTGTGTACAGACATGCCTTGACCTTAGACAGGTGTCCTTGTATCAACCAGCTTGATGGGAAGATAAGTGCCTAGGTTGTGTGTGGGCTAATTACCAAGCTCAAGATTCGAACCCTAGTGGAACCGACCCCAGGCTGGCCCATGGTGATTCATGGGCAGTAACACTAGCCATTACAGCACATAAACCCATAGGAGTTGATTTGGTTATGAAAACTAGATATGTTCTAAGGTGTTACAAATAGAAATCCTGCATGATATATGAGATTCATTCCTAGCCAAAGATTACATGAACAGATGAATTGCTTAAGTCTCCCGAATTCTCCCATGGTAAGAGGCACTAAGAACCTTTCCTTGCTTATGGTCACACCTTAAATTTCCAATTTTGAAAAGTCTTCAGAGTATTTAACATTCACTTTTGCCAAAGGTAGATTATAATAAGAGCGAACACAAGCCCATTGACATGAAAACTTTTTCTGTGATTTTCAAATACAGTTGTAGAAAATTAAAATATAAAAGGGTAGAAATATTATAGCTAATGAAAAATTTCAATTCTCCAATTTATAGCGCTGTCCATTGCCTGGACACGAAAATCTAAAGGAGCTGCAGGACTCCTTCGGCAGGAAATGTTACCCAGGACCTTTATAAAGGTTTCTAAAGTCCAAAATTGTGTTACTTTCACTAGCACGGAAATGTTGACTCCCTTAGAGCGAAGTCTATATACACACATATATACATACATGCACACATATGCACCACACATATATATATACATATCAACCTATACATATATACAT
>JAYMFT010405532.1:0-18607 GCA_038088735.1 Panulirus argus | reverse complement strand
AGATATGAAAAAGGGACTAGTGAGAACATCATTAGACAACTGAGTCTCAGAGAGAAGTAAGATATTAGGAGAGGTACCAGACAGATGGTGTTCAACTGAGGCGAGGTTACTAGAGAGACCACGATGGGGTAGTTAGGGAGGTAAATGCATGAGTTTTGGAGAGAGGAGTGTGTATGCAGTCTAATGGGGATGAGAGGGCCTGCAATGTGAGTTAATTGTTGTTTGCCAATGATACTGCACTGGTGGCTGATTTAAGTGAGAAACTGCTGAAGTTGGTGGCTGAGTTTGGAAAAGTGTGTGAAAGGAGAGAGTTGAGAGTAAATGTGAATAAGAGCAAGGTTATTAGGTTCAGGAGGGTTGAGGGACAAGTTAATTGGGATGTAAGTTTGAATGGAGAAAAATTGGAGGAAGTGAAGTGTTTTTGATATCTGGGAGTTGGCTTGGCAGCGAATGGGACCGTGGAAGCGGAAGGGAATCATAGGATGGGGGAGAGGGCGAAGGTTCTGGGAGCAATGAAGGATGTTTAATAAGAGAATGTTATCTTGGAGAGCAAAAATGGGTATGTTTGAAGGAATCGTAGTTCCAACAATATCATATGGTTGCTACGCATGGGATATAGAGAGAGTTGTACTGAGGAGGGTGGATGTGTTGGAAATGAAATGTTTAAGGATAATATGTGGTATGGGATGGTTTGATCGAGTAAGTAATGTAAGGGTAAGAGAGATGTGTGGTGATAAAAAGAGTGCTGTTGAGAGGGCAGAAGAGAGTGTGTTAAAATGGTTTGGACATACTCGTATCAAATGAAAGAGTGAGGAAATTGACAAAGAAGATATATGTGTCAGAGGTGGAGGGAACAAGGAGAAGTGGGAGACCAAATAGGAGATGGAAAGATGGAGTGAAAGGGATTCTGAGCAGTTGGGGCCTGAACATGCAGGAGGGTGAAAGGCTTTAACAGAATAAAGTGAAATCGAACGATGTGGTATACTGGGGTCGATGTGCTATCAGTGGACTGAACCAGGGCATGTGAAATGTCTGGGGTAAACCATGGAAAGGTTTGTGAAGCCTGGATGTGGATAGGGAGCTTTGGTTTTGGTGCATTACACATGACAGCTAGAGACTGAGTGTGAGTGAATGTGGCCTTTTTCATCTGTTTCCTTGCGCTACCTCGCTGACACAGGGGGTGGTGATGCTATTTCCTGTAGGGTGGGGTGGTGTCAGGAATGGATGGAGGCAAGCAAGTATGAATATATACATGTGTATATGTGTATATGCATGTGTATGTGTATGTATGTATATATGTATATATTGGGGTGTATGTGTATGTATTGTGCATATATGTGCATGTATGTATATATGTGCGTATATGAGTGGATAGGTCTTTCTTTATCTGTTTTCTGGCGCTATCTTGCTGATGCGGGAAACAGCGATCAAGAATAACAATAACAGGAACCTGAACTTTAGTACATTGAATCTTTGAAGCCATCCTTTGCTATAATCACACTCATGTTCTAGTTTAAGTCCTTTATGGAACAACTGAGCCTAGTCCATTATCATGCAACCTGACAAGTCCACTCAATCACCCCAATATTGTTGAAACTATTCCATCATCACTTGATTGTGCTCAGTACTCTTACCATCTTTCATAATTTTCCTAATGCTCATTTGCTTCTTGGAATCAATGACTCCATAGCATTTCAATATTTTGTTCCTTTGCTTCTTTATATCATAAACAGTTAATTAACCAATACTATAGATGTCGCACAGCTTTATCACCAAAACACCATGGTCCAGTTTTTTCACAGTTAAACTTTCTCTTGGATCGTTATGGAATGGTGTTTATGTTTGACACCACCACTGACACTCGCATCTCTCTTAGAAGCCATAGCTAGTGTTAAATATGAGCAAAATAAGCTAAGAATCTCACAAAATCGAGGTGTCACTACCAACAAATGTAGTGTAAACAACCCAAGTGAGCACACACTACACACAATGCCATCTGTGGCCTCCCAGTAAACTAGTCCAGCAACCGCGGGAATTTCAAGTTTCCTCTCGTAATTTTGTCTGGACTAAAAGAGGTGCCGGACCATCAGTTGCTGGAAAATTGTTAGTGTACCTGTACTGTCACTAGTCTTGGGTAGACTGAGAAGTGCACTTGTTACTGAATTCACATTATAAAATAAATAATGTCACACACAACCCACACTAAATCCTGTAAGTTGTGTGAAAAAGAAACTTAATAAATTTATTCCACACAGCCCCTGTTTTTGTAAGGGCTGAGACAATACTTTATGAATAGAAAACCTTCTGCAGTGAAAAGACAACTTCTCCCAGGGTAATGCTTTTAAGGATGACTACGGTTACAATATGAAGGGTCAAGTGTTTGTGGGAGATTCTTCAAGGAAAATAGTGGTTTTTATACAATACATAAAAAAAATCTAAACATCAGAGACTCAGAACCTTCAAAAAGTTGGAGAATCAGTTAAGATGGCAACAAAAAAATTTTGTATTTTAAGTATTATCTTTCCTACTGAGTACCTAAGTAGTGTGACATTATACACATAACTAGTCTGAGGAAATTAGCACAAATCAGCCTAAATTTTTTCACTGCCTAGCATGTCAAGCTTTTTGAGTGTACAAATAAGTATTGCTGCTTTTTGTTACACCACAAGAGAAAAGTCAACTTTGGCAAGACTGTATCATCGACAGTTGATGAAAGTAAGTTCAGACTCAGTGACAGACTTCTCACTATAAAGGAGTCCATTTTTTCCATCCTACTGACTGCAGAGCAGCCTTGAAGCTGGAAGAACCCCATACAAGGGGTCCTGTGGTTATATATAATGAAGTATCTACCCTTACCGCATGACAAACATCATTTGTCAGTACATGATCAGCTGCAGCATACATCATTTAAGGCAAGATTTCTATGCCACAGTTTTAAACTGCATGCCATGTGTAGTATTCATAAATTCATTCATGACTTTAACACTGCAGCACATGAAAACAAAGGTAGATAAAGGATCCAATTCATTTTATTTTTTTCATATTTCTGCAGTTATATCTTTAATCTTACAAGAATAGAGTATGCTTTAAAGAGTTATTTTTTCAAAGCAATGTATTCAAAAATATATTCTTGATCTTAAATACTACACTACAGCAAGGCAAAAGTTGATAGAAGATTTTTTCTTTATTTTTCATACTTGTGTATGCATATCTTTAATTACAGTGATCTATTTTTTGTGTGCATATAGTAGCAGCCAGGTTTTCTTTTAGCTACATTTTAAGGGTTAATGTATAATAGTTAAGGGTGAGGCACTAAAGGCTAAGAAGCGGCACTGGAGTTCACTACTTATGGAGACTCTATTGCCATGGCCACTCCCTTGAGGGAGTTCCAGGAGAGAACAGGCATCAAAGATACAGATAGAAAGATAGACAGTTTTCTAAATATACTCAGATATTCATTAACATTAAAATAAAAAAATCTTGCTGTGTCCAGTACCCAACCATTCCAGATTTTTCATGCTATACCTATCTATCTATCTATATCTCTGATGCCTGTTCCAACTGGAACTCCCTCAAAGGGGTGGCCATAGCAACAGGCTCAACAACTAAAGAACTCCAGTGCCATTTATTAGCCTTTAGTGCCTTACCGTTAACAGGCCACTGGCAGAGGGCAAGTCTACTTGTAGTGCAGTGTGTGCAGAGGCTCCTATCTAATGTTCCTAATGACTACTTTTATCTAATGCCCCTACATATCGGTTCTATCTGCTATACCTGTACAAGAAAAGCCAGTGCAATTAAGAGTACAATAAGACTAGTTTTCATTATGCTTTGATAAAAAAAAATCAGTAAGGCTATGATAAATTTGCAATGAATATGTCTTATCAAAGAAATAAAATACGGGCAAATTAGACCTTTGATCTGTTTTCCAACCTGCTAGTCTTAACAGTTTTGAAAAAGTAGTGTCCCAAGCTTTTTGAAATTTAGCAAAATGATGACTACTGAAGAAAAATCTTATGTCCCATTTGAAAAACTATGATGCATGATACTCAGACATTTAAATCTTGATGCATCACCATCATATAAAGGCATCATGAACTCATTGATCATTGCATCATCCTTCACGTTCATTTTTGTCTCCTTAGCTTGATGACCGAGTCTTCCCCTAATTTTACATTAAAAATCCCTCCCTAAGGTCCCATAATGTCTAAATATGACAATAGGCTGTTACCATGAACTAAACCTCACACAGTCTTCTATATTTACATTATAGCATGGTGAGGGGCCTGTGCAGAGGAGCACATGGCATCCTTCTGTCATGGTTTTCCCTGAGCAACAGGGCCTTCTGAATATTTCTGTCAGCTAGTTAGAGTTGTAGGTACCATAATACATTTACACATGCCTTTAGTGAAAAATGAAACAAATGATTCCTTATTATGCAAACTTAAAAATTAATTACATATTGTTTACATTTCAGTAGTCAAAACAAACAGAAATTGTATGCCATACCTCATCAAGATTACATGGGTTTAAGAAATACAGTGAATCACTCATACTAACCAAATTCTTTCTCCATTATAATCTTCCCAGTCTCATTGTATGTGTCTGTTGCAACTCCAAGTTGACATCTTGCAAGGTAGCTCTTTTCACCATGCAGAAAACATTTTAGTTTATGGCATCCTTCACCAACACCAACAGCTGTAAGGAAATGAACGATGGTGACCTTAAAACCTAATAAGAGATGCATACAAACTCTGAACACAAACAAATAAATATGCTGACAGCACATTATATTTTCTGTTAACTGTGTTAAACTTGTTACATCTATCAAGGTAAGAAATCTTTAGAAATGTCTGAAATGGAGAAATTATGTGATGACAACACATATCTAAAATCAAAATAAGTTACTTCCTCATCTGTTATATTTGTGGCACAAAACAGGTAGAATATCTCCAGTACAAATTTCTTAGAACTGAGCAGTGTTCAGATTTTTTATTTTTTCAGAGTAGACTGTATATATTGATCTTTCCAGTAGGGTTTTCCAGTTCTTAAACATTATTTGTATGTAATATAAGCAATATATACTATATAAAGTATTTATAAAACATTCAATCATCGTACTTTACCTACCCAAAATTTTTCCTTGTCTCCACTTTTAATGTGTGTAATGCAAAATAAGGTAGTTTGGAGATTACAAAGATGAAGTGCTAAAAATTGAATTTCCTTGGGTGTCATTAAAAAGGCAGATCTAGAAAAACACCAAAGCAAAAATCGAGGAGAGCATGGAGCACTACTGCCTTAAATGCTTCCAACAAAACTTCTTTGTCTAAACTTTAAGCTGCAAGCATGAAATATATGATCAAGTTCCACTGTCATCCATAATCATATAAATCATAGTATCAAAAAAGAGCTTCCCCTAAAAGGGTAATAACTCCCTTAACATCTTGATTTGCAAGACATCCTTTAAGAGTTTGACTTGTAGTTTACAATGGAGGGTTTATATTAAAGCAATTAGACTTAGGCAAGACTAACACCATTTTACTTTAGGAAAAGTCTTATCCTAATGCTGTACTGACAAAATTTTTGCAGTGATAAAATACTCCAAAACTAATTTTTAAAAAACCCTGAACAATGAATTAACCTTAAGTAAATTGTTATAAAAGTAGGGTAAAGTCTTTGTTCTCCCACACTACCCAAGAAGTTTTGATGTCATACAAAATGCCTAGCATGACTAGCATTAGACATCATAGAACCAAAAGCAAACTTCTGTCTAACCCTACATTTCTTCCTGGAAGATATTTTGGCAAAATCACCTTTTCTTCAGCTTTAAAAGAAACTTCTGCTTCTACCTCCAAATCATTGGCTAAATTTTGTACAGAGAAACACTTAGCTGACCTCTTATCATACAAACAGCACAATTTCAAACACATGGAAGATATAAAAGTGTGAAAAGTTCAGGGATGAAAATTACCTACAGTTAATGCTTCCCTCAGAACTGTTCTTCTGGTCAGACCCTGAACCAACTGTATTGTAACAGTGAAATAAATTAATAGGGGTACAGTGACAACCTTATTTGTCATAACATTTGAAGAAGCCTCCAGAGGTGGTCCAAGCCTCACTCAACAAAAATTAGCTACTGTCATATAGAAAGATGGGTTCACAATGAACCAGTAGCTGAGACATGACTAATTTCATTTTACTCAATGAAATCCTTCCAGAATACATGAAATATTTATTATTTAAGTATTTCCTCAAAACCAGTCTTTATGACACTGAATAGCTATTAGTATATAAAACTTCATAAAAAAGGGGGGCTGATTCTTGACCTCTTGTACAATTTCTAAATGGTCACTTGGTTTTCCTACACTAAATAAAAGCACACAAAATGCAAAGTGTGCATAATTCTTGGCATCCTGGTGCCAACTATGACTTTCTTTTATCCCAACATCACTTACGAAGAGCTGATCTGCCTCAGTCCCTAAAATCACTTCTATCTTCATCCAAATAATGTAGAACTCTGTGTCTTTACCAAGACTGGCCTCTTATTATAGACAAAGCCAAATTGTACATTCAATGGAGAAAAGAGTGCCTTTTTAAAATTCAGAGATTAATATTCTCTATTAACGTCTGAAGAGTTCAGGGGTAAAAATTCTCTATGTGAAATACTTCCCACAGAACATCTATTCTGTTTTAAGTCTCCAAATAAAATCATAAAGACCCAGTGCCATCTATAATCTTATTTGTCATAAAAAAAAGCCTGCCTTAAAATGAATTCACTTAACATCTTGTTTTGTGCATCGCGCTGGTAAAGTACCTGTACCCCCTTTCCTAGAGCCAATCTGGTGTTGCAGAATGGCAGAATACAGTAGCCAATAAGCAAGATGGACAACATAAAAATACCCTCAAATGCTTCCAAACGTTTATAATGCTAATTTGACAAACCTACTCTTAACTGCATAATTGTCATATTCTTCCAGAAGAGGATGCCAACAATATCTCTTTTGCCTACCAAACTGGCCTCTGGCATTGCAAATTAGACCATGTGGAAACAATGTCACAGACTGGCGTAATCATCTGACTATAAATTCTGCCAAAACTTATGGTATAAAATTTGGGTTTAAGCTATGAAGTATGGCTTGAAGGACAACCAATTAGGCTAATAATACATGATATTTGTAGAGAGGCTAATTATCAAAATCTGAGAGCATTAGGTGGTTATACTGTGCTCATCTACAGCAAGTGTAACAACAGCTTCCTAGGAGTAACAAACCTGATACAGGTTTAGTACCCCTTATCCAAAATGCCTGGGACCAGAAGTGTTTTAGATTTTGGATTTTTTTTGAATTTTGAAATATTTTCATATACATAATGAGATAACAGGATGGTATGGAAACAAACGGGTTAGAGCAGAGACACAGCTCAACGTTTCGACTGTTCAACGTTCTTCCTCAGGAGATACTGATTCCAGCATTCAGCAGGACTGTGCTACGCAGCAAGTGACTGTCACCCAGTCGGACACCTTGGCATGTCGCTTTCTGATTGGATTGCTTGTCCTGCTGCCTCCACTCATTCACAGTGATCTCCGCTGCCTGATGTGACGAACAAATGAACCCAGACCTTGTGTTAACATTGTCTTTGGTAGCAATGTAAGCAGCTTACATCTGTTACCTGATCCAAGGGCATCACATGGTACGCACATCAGTGTGCAGCAATTTCTTTAAATGTGCATGGAAACATAAGGCACAGACACTATATCTGTTAACTTAAAAGCTGTATTTGATACTACTGATAGGTGAGTCATACTGTGTGAACAAACTGAAACAGACAAGGAGAGTCAACTGTTGTATTTCATAATTGGTTATCGTCCACACAACTATATACTTGGTTAACGTCCAAACAGTTGTAAACTTGGTTATCGTCCTAACAGAAATTTTGCTACATTGTTTCAACAGTAAAGAAATGAGGATTGGTACTCCTCAGGGTTAAGTATTTGAGACCAAAACTAATTAATGTAATAATCAGTGCCTTAACAGAATCAGTCTAATAAAGCCTCAGGGACATTAAAATTAGGCTGGCTGATGATATTCTTAACACCAAAACCTATCATGAAACACAAACTTTATTGAAGTAAATGCATTCTAACTGCATACTGTCTTCATTGTGACAAAAAGTTGCTTATAATCCCATAGGATCTAGGTCAATTTCCTTAGCATAATGATAGAATATTTCCCTTTTGAAAGTTTTTAAGTGTCAACCTTTGAATTTAGACCTATTCCTATATCTTATTTTTGTCAAAGGATTACCACATAAACAAGCACAATACTCAAAAGGTGCAAATGACAAACCAAAATATTCACAATGGCAATTAAAGTAAATGATGATACAAATATAATAGACACCATACATATATCATGCAAACAGTGTGCAAAAATTATCACCTGGACTAGAACATATTTTCAAAAAATTATCAAGATAAGAAAACATTCTACTGGTTTTCATCCTATATATGGTCAACAGACAGCAGCATTATGTTGCAAGATGCTTTCCTTCCTACAAGGAGGTTATCCCTCTCAGGCTTGAGCATGCTATGGTCAATAACAGGCTGTAATGGAGTAAATAGCACCATGGATGTTACACCACTTCACAAAGCACAGGGAGCAAATATTATCATTTCCCGACATGCAGAGCCAAAGCATTGCAAGAAAGATATCATGACTCCTAAGCAACATGACAGCCATTGATTCTTCTAATGACAAGGTAAGAATACCTTCAATGGCTGGTAGTTTGGTGGGGCAGCTGATGTCAATTCTGACATCATACATCCTTATAACAATGAGGGCAAACAGCAAGCTACAAGGTGTGGCAACATCAGTCAGTAAAACCCAGTGAGTGTGATGCAGAGTCAGGCCAATTGGAACACTAGGTCAGGACAGGCTGGGGTCACAACAAACACTGGGTAGTGTGCTGAGGGAATAATGGACCTGCTACAGGTAAAGGAACATAATGAGATATGACTAGGGCTGCATGACCAGGGCTGCAAGAGTGCTAAAGCACACAGGGAAGTCAGAAAAGGTCAGCATTAGTTGCTAAAGCACACAGGGAAGTCAGAAAAGGTCAGCATTAGTGGGGCACAACCAGGGCAGAAGTTATCCACAGCAAATGTAGATAACATTCTCAGCCAGTGTCATAAAAGTGAGCCACACCAGAATATGGTAGAAAATTTTGGTAATCATGACTTCATCAGTTCTCTTCTTTTTATTATATGTAAAATATACACAAATCAACAAAGGCCTTTTGTGCCTAATTTTTTCTTCCTTTCAGATATAAAATAAATAAAATGTAAAAAATGCCTTTAATGTCATGCACCAAAAATCAGAACTGATTGTCTGCAGCCTTAATCTGGCATCAACTGGTGCTTAAAGTATGTAACTATTGAAACATCACAGAAATATGCTGAGCTCAATTACTGATGGTTTACAGCACTGGGTCTGTGAAGAAATGTACTAGTTTCAACCAGCAACATTAGCAAGTGATTACAGCTTTTTTTCTTTGCATATCTTTCTGACTACCATAAAGAAATTTAACAGTTAGGTTGTATGCATGCATTAAACACAACCATGAAATACCTAACCACAGATTCTCCTCCCTTACCTAGAGGTAATCTAAAAAATATATAATGAAACAATGGGTGAGGAAAAGTGAGAAAGTTTGTGTAAAACACTGTAATAAATATAACTATGAAGGTCTTCACAAAAGCTATAGGTAGTATGTTGCAACTGCAACTCAAGGACCCTAAAATGATCATAGCTGAATTTTCATTCAAAGATCCTATACTAGTTAATAAATTTTCTTTAGTAAAAATAATACCTTATTCAGAAGGATATAAAGTACATAACAATATGCCGGTGCCCATAAAGAATCCCTCGGTCTCACATATTACAACAGACATTAAAACAGTTCATCACGTATTGCAGGAGTAAGACATTTACTTAACACACATAACTATTAACTTACTTAAAACTCCTGTTGCTGTTGCATCTAATGTTCCACCATGGCCAAGCTTTATATCATGTGTAGTGATGATTCCTGAGAGCTCTGTAATAAAAATCTGTAACAGACATTTCATCTACATCATGAAATAAACATGGCATCATGTATGAGAAAGAGGCAAAACCTTTTTAATTATACGTATATCTGGAGGGACGTGTGGTGAGTGAAAGTATATGGGTGTTATGTTGTAGTTAGTTCTGTGAGGCTTTATTTCTATGGTCTTTTCACTGAGAAAGCTGTTTTGTATTCTCTTCAGTGCTGAAGAATGGTATGATTTGTTGAATGAGTGCTGTAAGTCCTCCTTGTCCTTTGTTTTAGTATAGGGTTGTGTAGCTGTAGAAAGGTGGGAGGTTGAACTTCTATAAGTTTGGTTACTTAGATGAAGGCTTTGTGGATGCTGAGTTCTCAGGGTAGGTTGAGTATTTTCGTATACACCCATCCCTCGCTTTATGTAGGGGTTATGTTTGGCAAAAACCTTACACAATGAGAAATCACATATAGCACACCAATAAACATACAGAACAAAAAATGGAATGTGTGCAGCAACTTCATGGTCAGCAAGGGTGGATTCTCCCATTACCTAAAGGTCATGTAGCTTCTGACATTGAATAGATTTATCAAGCCCTCCTTTACTTCCTTGAAATGTCTTCTTTACATACATGCTCATAAAACTGCAGAATTTTACACCTGAGCTGAAGGCTACTAAGGCTACTTTTCTTCTTCGTCTCATGCTCTATGTGTAACAAAAGCATTTTCTCCATCTTCATAAATGGATTTCTAACCTCTGTGGCTACCTTGGTCCCACACTGGAGTACAGTAGAACACAGCACGGTGCATTTTCTCTGTTCTTTTTTATGTTACTGACTGTAAATGCACCCAGGTTGTAAGCACGCCCAAGCACAAACATTCCCTCACCAGCATCAGTGTGTTGTAAGATTTCTAGCTTTGTTTCTAAAATCAGAGGGGTTTTCATAGGATTAAATGGTTGTTTTGGGGTAGGAGAAGATCTTACTGGAAGTTTGGATGCCATATTAAGAAACACAAACACGATGGGTTACAAGAAAACACATTAACAGATATACCCAAATCACATAATTAGTGTAGATCCTCAAAAAATGGTGATATATGAGAGACTGAACTACTGGCGGGAACTTGGCATGCTCCACACAGGACCCAAACTTACTCATGGCTCAAGCACAAAAGAATGTCTGCATCCCTACAGAAGTCCTCAATAAATCTTTTTTTAACCCCACAAAAACATGAATCTAAATCATACCCTCCAGTCACCTTGAATGGTCAATCCCAATGAACTAAATACCAACCATTCTCAAAATCACATAAATTACACACATGGTATTCACAACCCGTACCAAAAAAAATCAACACAAAAGAAACACACAAACTAAATTCATTCTCTGCAGACAATTCATCCACTCCACCCTAAATTTCACATCTCCTGCCTGGTTTTCCACCCTCTCAAACACAATTATAACAAAGCCGTAAACCACATAAAACAGAGCACTCTGAACAATCACTGGCTCTCTAGCAACCACAAAAGCTCAACATTTACACAATGAAACAAAGATCCTTCCATCACAATCCCACTTCAACATGTTCGGCACTCAATTCTAGGCAACAGTACTAGACTCCTCTCACCCAAACCACTCCATAACTAACCACTAACCCCTAAGTAGAAATAAAAAGCTTTCCCGTCTCACACTTCACCACCTCCACTCAAAGATCTCCCCATTCCCAAAAAATATAATAGTGACAAAACTCATACACACTAAAATAACCTGACAAGCACAATACCACCTCCCTCCCAACTCAGTCTTAAATTCTATCCCACCAGATACATCCAACAAAAGCCACACTTCTTAGATAAATACAGGTCATACTTTCTAGTCTATGTTTTGAAAATCATCCAATCCTACAACACTACAAATACTGTATCAGCATATCCCAAGACCCTTCATACCCTGTATCAGCACATCCCAAGACTATTCATACCCATAAGCAATTAGCACGAAGACATCACATGGTTACCACTCAGTTCCTAAGTACTCTGCCCACACAGATGCACACACATCACTACACTTTATGACAAGTCCAGGACACTCATAAAAAATGAAAGGCACTCCTGGGGCAAAAAGGAAGTATATTTTCCAAAATCCCCTATCAGTGACTAAGGGATAAGGGATAATTTTCAAGATTCTCAAGATAATCCAGGAGCTTCAAGTGTGAGTAGCAAGGAAGTACCTCATAGGGTAGCAGCTCTAATACAAGAACCATCCTTAGGAGGGATAGACAACTCCTATGGCAAAAGTAGAAATGAAAGTTGCCACCGATAAAAACACTAGATGGGCCTGAACAGTTTTGCATTTGGTTCCTGTCTTGTTTTAGAAAGACCATAAGGATATAGTGTGACCCAATACAATATATACATTTAAAGATATTGGATTTATCACTAAATAACGATAAATTTCTTGCTACAGCAGAGTCCTCCAAAGCCATACTTTGGCTAAGTCCATGCATAAGGAGGAAGACAATCTCCTTCATGTGTTGAGAGAAACCAAAAGTTCCTCAGAAAAAAAAGCTCTCTAGTCTCTTGAAAACATCTTTTTCTCTGCCATGAATTACTTCAGTTTTTAAATTCTTAGAAGCTGCCCAGTCATTCAGTATATCAAAGTACATTGATCAAAGTATGGGATTGCCAGTTATCATGGGCCAATGGATGCATCTGCCCCACTATGACTAGGCTAGGTGATCTCTGTCTGCATATAGCTCCAAAGACTCTTAGCTCTGTGAAACAACAGAGTTTCCATAAAACAGACACTCCTCTTCCCCAGGTTTGAATTCTGTAAGCTTTTTACCTGGAAAACATCAAACAAAGTCTGTGGAACAGAACCTTAAAAGTATGAGTCCTTGACTGATTAACATCCGCTCTGGAAGTACCACCCAGGGTTGGATCAGTGTTGTCCCCGCACATTATTGCATCTTTCTTCTAATCCCTGACTAACTCATCTCCAAAGAGGCCCATATGCTGAAAAGGCCTCCAAAACAGGACTTGAAAACAATAAAAAAGGTGTAGCATGACAATAGAAAAGGTGAAGGGAGGAGAGAATGTGGATGTGAGAGAAAAATATGCATCCTGAAACCAACTCCTGATCCCTTAAATCATCAATATTTTAACAAAAAAAACATCAACTGTAGAAATTAAACAAAAGAACCAACCCCCTGATAATATATCTTTCTTCCACTACACCAAATATACATCAGTAATAGGGATTAAAAGAGGAAAGGGTATGGAAATAGCATTGTCTGCCCTCCATATATTTTCAAAGGCAATACATGGCTAAGGCTTATTGTTGGTACTCGCATATGTTGCTCTCAGGGCGAAATAATCATACATCTAGCTACTGAAATTCGTTTATCTAATGGTGGTTGCATCAGCAACCTGCCTCAGGCTATCTCTAAGGAAGGATGGTCTTTCTTTACCCTTCCTTGTTGCCACTTCATTTTGGGAATTTCTCTTCTGGGCACTGCATTTCTTCCACCTGAGCTTCAAGATGGCTGGCCTTCTATGGAGGGAAAAAAATTTATTTCTCGCCTGGAAGAAAGAAAATTTGGGTACGCATGAGATTTCTAGGCACACTGGGGGCTCACGATGCACTATCAGGCAGCTGCTTCTTGCAGTAACTCATTAGCGCCTTGCCTCATTCAAGAGATCAAGACCCTATAAACCTAAAACATGGATCCAGAATACTTCAGGAACCTGCCAAATCATGCCTAAGCACCTGCAGATGGTACTCAAGACCAAAGCAAAGATGAAAAGCAATAAAAAGTACTAAAAATGAAAATATGTGGGTGGGAAAGATGAGACTTTTTCTGGAAACTCTAATTTAAGCACTTTTGTAATTCTTATCCCAAAATATTAACCAGCTCCTCTGTTTACATGATCAGTGTGGATAATAGCTTTCTTATATAATCTCTATTTTCAATTCCTGTAATCAAAATTACATTAATAAAAGAAACCAAAACTAAGACGATGAACATGCAGAACATAAATTTGTTTGTTCTCACAGATCACAGCTTATCCCAGTTTATTCTCAGTAAATTCATGACTAAGTTATCAATATGGCTTGGAGGCCTGTAAAATCATGAGAATGTGTCCTTATGATCCTGCCTTCCAGTCCATGTAGCTAACAGGGTTAATGGACTCTCAGAAGTATGACTCTATATTCACCCTTAATCTTTTAACTCATACCAATATAAATTGTGATAAGTATTTGAAATATTATTAAATACTTAACCACATTTCATTTCTTCCAGTCTTATTTTCCACATGAATTCTGCACATGAAAAAGTAATGAGCCATCGCTGTCTGTTCCTCTCCACACTTCACAAATCCAACAACAGCACTGGACTGATATATAAGAAAAGAGAGAGAGAGAGAGAGATAGAGAGAGGGGGGGTTACCCAATATATCTTTTATAGAGAGAGAGAGAGAGGGGGGGGTTACCCAATATATCTTTTATTACTACTGTATCAGATACGTTAAACTCATATTACCAACATACCTTCAGCGAGTTTCTCTTTGAGTTTGTTTAATAATTGAGCTGAAGTTATCCCATGTGGTTTCAATACAGGTAAAACTCCATTCAAAGCTCTTTTCACTTTGAATGGGTCCATAATTCCTGTGAAAAAGAAACTGTATGACATACTGTTCTAGAATGTGTTCATTACAAAACATGTAATATCATCTGGCTTTTGCTACATTATGAAGTAATTGGGCCAAAAATGACACTAAAATCCTCATTTCTTGTCGAACATTCATTCTAAACTGGGTTAACAAGAAAGTAGCAGATGCATTCACAATAAGAAACATGCCAATAAGAAACATATTCTTTTGTTCAAGCCTAATCCAACCTTTGCAAATATAATGTTAGGTCAAGCACCTTTTAAGTTTTTCAACCCATTAAACCCTTGTGTAATTCATCCCTGAACATTTTTAATCAAGCATCTATTTGTTTTATGTTATTCAGAGCTTTTCCTTTTAACAAATATTTCCAGCATTATTATATTCACATCACAGAAAGTTCTGTCAAAAATATTGCACAACGTAATGTTGTCCTTCATTCATAGTTACTGCTTTCAGTGTATGACTGCATGAAACCCTTTGCTTTGAAGTTAAGAATGAGGAGTGTTAGAGTCTTCTGCATCTAACTAGTACAGTATCATTAGCTCCATTTAAGTTTTAAAGTACATACAGCCTCTGAAAATCACTTATACACATCCTCAGTCCATACCATACGTTAAACATACTATGTTAATTTGTTAGTTGGAGACTCTCTTCTTTCACAAGAAGAAAGAAGACCATTTATTGGGAGAAGAAAGAGAGAAGGTGATAGGATAGAACCCTGAGGAACACTAATATTGATGGGATGGAAGGGGGAAGTCACTCCATCAGTGACTGCTATGATGGAACAGCCTGAGAGGAAACTGTGCAGAAGAGAACAGATATAAGTAGTGAAATCAAAGGAGGGTTGTTTAGAAAGCAAAGAGATATGCCAATACCTGTCAAATGCTTTGGAGATGCTGAGGGCTATGACAAAAGTCTCATCAAAATCCCTAAGGAAGGAGGACCAGACGCAAGTCATATAGGAGAGAAGATAACCAGTAGGCCTAGCACTGCAAAATCCATACTGATCTGAAAGAAGGGAATGGGATTCAAAATGTTTGAGAAAGTAAGGGTTTAGAAGAGTTTCAAAGACTTTGGAAATAGCAGAAATGAGATTAATGGTACAATATCTGGAGGGGTTAGAGCAGTCTCCTTTCTTATGGATGGGCAGAATCAAGGCATGCTTCCAAGTGGAAAGGAGGGTCTGTCTGAGTTTTTAGATAGAAGCAAAATAGGTGAGCGAGGATTAGTGCTACCTCAGCAGTACCTTCCTTTAGAACACGAGGGGATATGCCATCTGAGCCATATACCTTGTCCACCTGGATCTGGGAAGACCCTGCACGAGGAGAACATAGGAGATGGTATAGGTTCAGAGGGAAGACATGGGGTGGAGGATTAGAATATGAATAATTCAAGTTGGGTTAGAGGAAAACAAGGTGCCAAAAGAGCAGCTTTATCAGTTAGAGAGTTAGCAATAGACTGATTTGGTCTGAAAAGAGGAGGCAAGGCTGAACTACAGATGCTGTTGGAGATGCTTTTGCTTATGGACCAAATAGATTTCTCAGTAGAGGTCAATTCAAGTCACCACAAATTCAAAAGGAAGTGCGATAACCTCTCCTCGTCTTCCACAGATAGGTCTTTCTGGTCTTTAGCTAAGGGCATCTCTAATAACTTCTGTCTCTCTTCCTTTCCCTCACTTTTCCTCCTGATGGTACTATAGCTGTCTCTCCCATTGACAAAGCAACTCTCTTTGGTTCCTGTTTCTCCTCTCACTCCACCTAGGATGACTCTAACATTCCCTCACCCCCTGATGCTCCTCTTACTAATCCTATGACTATTCCAGTAATCTGTTTTTGGACTGTCCAAAAAGCTCTTCTTTCTCTAGACACAAGCAAGGCTTATGGTCCTGATGGCATCCATCCCCTTGTACTGAAAGAGTGTGCCTCTGAACTTTTCCTGCTGCTTGGAAGCATGCCTTAGTGCAGCCCATCCCTAAGAGAGGAGACAGCTTTAACCCTTGCAACTATCACCCCAATGCTATCTTCAAAATCTTTGAAACTCTCCTAAACTCTCACTTTCTTAAACACTTTGAATCCCATTCCATTCTTTCAGATGTCACACTGCTAAGTCGGCTGGTGATTTTCTTTCCTACTGGATTCACCTATGGTTCTCCTCTCTATGAAATTTTGGTGAAACTTTTGTCATAACCCTCAACATCTCCAAAGCATTTGATATGGTGTGGCATAAGTCTTTGCTCTCTGAACTCCCTTTCTTTGGTTTCATTGCTTCTTTCTGTTCTCTAATGCACAGTTTCCTATCTGGCCATTCCACTGCAGTAGTCATCGATGGAGCAATTTCCCTCTCCTATCCTATAAATAGTGGTGTGCCTCACATTTCTGTCCTATCACCTACTCTCTTCTCTCAATAAATAATCTCTTCTTACCCTATTCATTCTTATGCTGATGATTCCACTTTACACACCTCGTCACTCTTCTTCCCCTCATTCCTATAAAACTCATTCTCCTTCTCGTAGAGATCATCTCTTAGTTCAGACCTGTGCAGTATCTCAGAGTGGGGAATCAGTAACTTTCTTAACTTTAACAGAGTTAAAACACAGTTTCTCCCTGTATCTCCAAGAATCATTATTCCCTCTGTTCAATTTCAAAACACCATAATTCAACTCTGTAATACAATAAATACATTGTGCATAACGGTATCCTTCACTCTATCCTGGACACCCCACACAATCAACATCAAAAAGTCTGCTTCCCAAAAGATGAGTGTTGTATAGGTACAATTATTGTTTTTTGAATATCTACCTCTAAATTAACTAAAGTGGAATCAAAAGCTTCCATTTCATTAATTCTCCTGGCATCACCTCTTTACAAGCTTCCCTTTCCATGTGCCATGATATTGCTTCTCTCTATCTATCCTTTCAGTATTATACAGTTATTGTTCTTA
Organism: Panulirus argus; assembly: GCA_038088735.1. Classification (NCBI taxonomy): domain Eukaryota; kingdom Metazoa; phylum Arthropoda; class Malacostraca; order Decapoda; family Palinuridae; genus Panulirus; species Panulirus argus. Next base: position 918 of record JAYMFT010405532.1, on the reverse strand, counting down.
TGAATTTCTGCATGTTTCTCCATCCCTAAGGTTTGGACCCATGGCATGTGTTTGGCTGTTGATTCCCACTGCTTCTACAAGGAGACTAGCCACTCAAGGACTGACTATGATGATGCTTCCTTCTTCCCTTGAATAGCTAAGCTATGGCATTCTCTTCCTTCTTTTGTCTTTCTTCATATAACCTTTCATCCTTTTAAAGTCAGGTTTACAAACACCTGCAGAACTCTGATTAATTTCTTTTACTTTCAGTCACAATAAGACAGGTTATAAAGAGCCAAGGTAAGACTCATACTTGAATATGAAAATTCCATTTGGTTATCCAAAATTAAATTAGGTATGGACAATTTGGTGAGAGTTGAGAAGGATGCAACAAAATTGGTGGTAGGCTTGAGATATCTGCATTATCAGGAATGATCTCGGGTACTAAATCTAAAATCCTTGTACAACAGAAGCATGAGGACATGATAAAAGTGTTCAAGTTTATGCATGGGATGCTGTGTGTGAACAGAGAGGTCTTTTTGAGTTATAAAATATGCATACAAGACATAATCATGATCTAGTAAAACAGTAATGAAGTTAGAAGTGAAAAAGTACTCCTCAGCTATTAGTGTAATAAATGACTGAGAATCACTCCCAGTCCATATCATAAATGCCTCTAACCTGGATTTATTCAAGAAAAATGGGATTTATTTATTTAATTTATTTATTTATTTATTTTTATTTTTTTTTTATTAATTTATTTATTTATTAATTTTTTTTTTTTTTTTATGTTGAAGGCTTCAGTCTTGGACAAAAGTCCACATCAAGGACAGGCCCTAACAGAAATATAGAGAGAATTGAGAAGGGGGAAAAACAGACAGGGAAAGTATTTACAAATTTTTGAGAAAGTGAAAAACGTCTCTTGAAATGAGCCAGGTC
>JAYMFT010405521.1:0-16788 GCA_038088735.1 Panulirus argus | reverse complement strand
TTTCCATCTTTCGCAAGGCTTTCACTAACTCTTTTCTCCATGACACACGCACCAGACCACCCCCCCCTACCGCCCCCCCCCCCCCCCAACACTATCTATATGCCCTACCTCGCCCAAGGTCAGTCCAAGTCAGTCAGCCTGGAAGCCACGCGTTCTATGGAGGACCTCCCGAGCAAGAAGAAAAAGGACGCACACACGGCATGACGCCATGCCGTGTATCGCGAAAGGACCAAGACCACCCTACCGTCCTGGAACGGAACGCGAGAACAGGTGCAAGACGGGTACTCTACTGGGATACCACGTGGTGGAAACCTTAATAATTCCTCGCTGTCCACACGAGGACGACGAAAAGGGAGGCCTAATGGAGGGGAACCAAAGGGACGTAAATCCTATATTTTATATATATATATATATATATATATATATAAACAATTGCTACAGACAACGCCAGGACTTTGTTACGTCGGTCGGGGGGGCAGGGGGAGGAGGGGTGATCTGTGTATGGAAACCAACTTCATTTAAGACGATGCGATCTCATATTATCACGCTGGAGAGGATGGAGACTTCAAGGGCTTCCTTACCAACTTTCGGAGTGCAAGCGAGGGGAGCTGAGCAAGTGTGGAGGGAAAACAGAGAGAGAGAGAGAAGGGGAAATATAGGACAGAAGAGAAACGAACGCGAAGAAAAGACGGTTGAAAAAGAGAATGTCAAAAGCAAATTGAAAAGAATGGGGGAGAGAAGACTGACGAAGAAAACAGGAGTTGTTTTTTTCTGAAATGCGAAGAGGTGCAGGAACGGGTTGGCTGGGCAAGTGGCGACCTGGCGGATGATGGTCACAAGTGGAGGAGGATGTGGATCGTGGCTGCAAGTCAAGGGAGTGGAGGATGGCTACCACTGGTGGAAAAAGTGGATGGCGGCCACAAACGGAGGAGGAAGTGGATTTAAGGTTACCAGAGGAAGTGGAAATGGATGACAGCCACAAGCAGAGAGGAGGAAGTGGACGATGGCCGACAGAGCACGACAGTACGACCCTCGAATCGAGCAGGAATATACGACCTATAAGCATGACGGTGTGACCCTCGAATGCTTGCTACGATACAACCCTTGGGTGGGAAGAAACGACCCTTGTGCACGACGGGGCGACCCTGGAATGCGATGGATGGCCTATCCTTTGACGTGACCTCTCAGGGCTTCGGGGTCATCATGCCCCAGGCCCCGTCCCGTCGTGCTCAAGGGCAGTAGCGTCGTGCTCAAGGGTCGTGCCGTTGAACTCGTGGGGTTAATGGAGGGGAGGGGAGGGGGTGACAATAGAGTGGTGGCGTTTGCTTTCAAGGACACGACACGCTTCCCATTTTCTTTATACGGAAATCATACAAATCCAACCGTTTTCTTTCACTTCCCTAGGACGCCATGAGTCGGGGAAGAAAAAAAAAATATCCCGAAAAGACGCTATCAATTAAACAAGGGAATCTTTAATACACACGCATATTTACTACCGGGTAGTATTTCATTAACGTTACGTTGCTTTCAAAAAGAGTATCAGAGGTTCATACACAGAAAAACAATTTTATCAAACACGACCTTATTACACACACACTGACATGGGCGTCAGACGACCAACCAGTCTGACTGACTTCACATCCAGAAAGACTAAGGTATGTGAGCTTTCATTCATGCAGCAAGCAAGCAAGCAAGCAAGCAAGCAAGAAAGCAAGCAAGCAGGCAAGCAAGCAAGCGGGTCAAGGGCACAGTGTCAGCCACTGTGGCTAGAAAAACCTGTGTGTGTGTGTGTGTGTGTGTGTGTGTGTGTGTGTGCGTGTGTGTGTGGCTAGGGGGAGAGAAGGTTCAGTATCTTGGGACCTGCCCTCTGTCAAACAGTAAAGCCCCTCCCGTCCCTCCCTTCACAACAACAGCCTAACAACACCCGTTCACAACACCTGTTATGTTATACTGTATTTCCCCTACCAATAACCTAGTGCCAATACTCATCCTTCCTCAACTCGCAAATCTATGACTATCATTACACCGCATTTCTACCAAAACACATCTTCCTCTGCTCACAGCTATCTACCTAATTCTCTCTTGACACTAGGCTTCCAACTACAGGGAACCCCAGAACCCAGATATCATCTTCCTTACAATATACATATAAGCTAATTCCGCCGTCCGATCGCTTGCCAACGGAAACCTTGACCCCTGACCTATACAGGTTCTTCCCCGGTATGCGAGGCGCGCATCGTTCCTCACAAAATGACACCAGCCCCCCCCCCCCTCCTTGCAAAACTTCCTCCAATTTCTCCTTTGCAGATACGAAAATGGTGCACACGCAGAAAATATTTTCCCAGCAAATATACGTAAATTCCACCCAAGTCGGGGGTGCGACTAAGACGCTTTCTCTGGGTCCCTACCTCTACAAAACTTACACTTGGAGAAAGTGCTTAAAAATATTTAAATAACATCTACTGCTAAAGCTGGGAAAGCTTTGTGAAATGAAGGCTTAGGAAATCCTTTAATGCCATCGGTACGGATCAGGGAGACACAATCCCCTCTGTCGGTACAGGCCGTTCAGACCCCCCGTAATTACACGCCAGGCAAATCGCTGCGACAAGGCCAAAGGTTACAGCGAGCATCACCACGGCCGATGGTGGAGACGACGTCGGCGGCGGAGGAGGAGGAGGAGAGGGTGGCGGGATATCCACAGACACGGATCTGCGCCCAGTAAAATACCGACGAGACCCGGGTACCCTCCTGGGTGCACCTGCTGCAGCTGCACCTGCTCGAGGGTGGAGCCACACCAACAAGAGGCGTTCCCTTATTGCCTGTGAACAGCCATGGGGACCCATCAACACTCAGTGTGAGTCAGGCTGGACTCATACTTACGTATCTAAGGTCACAATGTCGTGTTAAACTTCCTGACCCGTGACGCATTCACGGAGGCCGCCCAGGGCAGAACGCATGGGTTCGAATCCTGGTTGCGGCATTCGGTCCACAGTCAACCCAGCTGTTCATCCACCCCTTGGGGTTGGTCGATAAAATAGGTACCTGGCTCAGGCTAAGGTCTATCTATCTATCTATCTATATATATTTTATTTATTTATTATACTTGATTGCTGTTTCCCGCGTCAGCGAGGTAACGTTAATGGGATGGCCTTGATTAGAGCCTTAGCTTCCCTTGCCGTCTCAGCTAACAAAAAAAAGCTAAATCCCTCTTGAACACGACGGTAGGACCCTTCAGCACGGTGGTACGACCCATGGGCACGACGATACGACGGGCAGGTCTTTTCATTTAAAAGACCCTTAAGGGGTCTTCAGGTTAAAGAGCCCGGGTCTATCATACCCAAGGAATGTACCGTCGTGTTCAAGGGCGGTGCCATTCGTGCTCAAGGGCCATACCGTCGTGCTCAAGGGGTTAACTACGTATCACTAATGACATTTAGACAACAGCCTCATGAAATGTTAAAAAACAGTCCTCTTACATCAACACATCTGATCTCAGACGCTTTGGGGAGAGATATACGCCTCCATAACCTTCACATAGAGTCAGTCACGTGCGCACACACACACACACACACTAAACTTAAATACTTCAAAAGCAGAGGAAGGGAGGGAGGGAGGGAGGGAGGTGGAGGGAGGGGGGGGGTGTGGATGGCGGCGGCACAGCTGATGCCATATGACGTCACCAGTGGCACTGACCGAGCCGAGCCGAGCCGCCTACGAGCCAGGAAAAAAAAAATGGTGTGCCAACAGCACTCACAACCCAACTTATCTTACGGCGCACACACACACACACACTGCAGACGAGGAACACACACCCCGAACAAGAAATGATTATAGAATTCAAAACAAACCACGAAGGAGGTCCCCCTTGAGGCAAACAAGGACGAAAGAACAGGTCGGAAACACTGGGAGAGAGAGAGAGAGAGGGGGGGGGGAAACAGACGTGCGAGTGAATGATTGAAGAATACACACTGTGCATTTGATTGAAGGGTCGGCGTGAGGGGCGATGATGAATTGCAAAACTCAGCACAACACACCACCAGCTGGCGCGGTACACACAGTGCTCACCGGGAGTGTCAAACACACTTTAAATCAGTATACTGACCTCTAGTAACAGTTGAGAATACAAATGTTGTCTGCTTGTAACAACTGAGAGTACAACTGCTGTCTGCTTGTAACGGGTGAGAGTACAACTGCTGTCTGCTCGTAACAAGAGAGAGTACAACAGTTGTCTGTTTGTAACACTTGAGAGTCCAACTGCTGCCTCTGTCTAGTACTAGTAGTAGCAGTTCAGAGTACGACTGAGAGACGACGCTGTCTCCTTCCTTCGGGTGCGTACAGCCACAGAACCGGAAAGTCTCCGGATGTAATTCACAAACCGGACGCGATATTAAAATCAGAGTACAAGAAAAAAATAAAAAAAAGAGAACTACTTTGCCGTCACAGACAAAAAGCTCTGGCCATGACAAGTCGCAACCCTAGAAAAAGAAGAAGAAAAGAAGAAATAGAAGAAGAAGAAGAAGAAGAAGAAGAAGAAGAAGAAGAAGAAGAAGAAGAAGGGCGTATATAATAGTACTCCTGTAAAACCGCATGACGCACACCACGCGCGTTGCCAAGGATATGATGTCAGTCAGGACTGCGTGAAGGTCTCTCTTGTGTGTGTCCTGACCCATGACTTACCCGGGGGGGCGGCGGGCCAAGGACCACGACACACCTCCGGCAGGACTTTAGTCGACACGAGGGACGAAGGCCTTCTCTGTCTCCTTCCCCGCGTAACAATGGGTAAAAAGGAACGCGAGTCACACGATTCAATCGCAATGGGCCGCGGCAATTAGGGCCCTACACTGTGCTTAATCTGACGTAACGGGAGTGGGGGGGCCTTACGTAGCGGGGGTTGGGGGGGGAGGAGTGTGATTACGGCGTGTGAGGGCTTGATATACGACTATATGGGTCCTTGCTACCATGATAACGCTACACAATCACGCTGTCACCATCACACTACACAATCACAAAATCACGCCTACAACTATCACGTTACACCATCATGCTACCATGATCACACCGTCATCTTTCCCATTATGATATCATGATATTATGATATCATGATATTATGATATCATGATCACACAACTCCATCACGCTTCCACGATCACACTACTCCAATACCCCTTTCACGATCACACTGAATCATCACGCCACCTCGACCACACTACGCCATGACGCTACCGTGTCACACTACCCTCCCATCAACGCAGCTGGACTCACGAAACTCGCCTCTGCCCACATCCTCCTCCCACAGCCGTGTGTCTCATGGCAGCACAGCCGACAATGCACAGGCACGTGGCCTTCGAACGCATCAGGAAACATACACAACAAAACGGACGCACAGTACGAGACGTTGTGTGGTTGGGTTGGGTTGGCTGATCTTCAAGCCTATCAACCACCAGGATCATTAATCAGGGCCGTCAACATCGAGCAACATCCACCGAACGAAACATCCATCCTTGGAAGCGGGACCTCAAATACCGGTACGTTCGAGAATAGACCTGATACGTATTTCAAGCACACACGACTTGCCATTTAATTGCGCCTCCTTAGCTACATGAAAAGTTGAAGCGTTTTTACTCCCTGGAACATCTGTGTGTGTGTCTTTCTGCTCTTACCACACTGAGTGGATTTCAGATCTCTTCCATTGTCACAAACAGCTTCGTAATGACCGAAGTGGTCTGTTGTTGTCTGACTTCCCCATATTTTTCACGTGTTGAGGATGATTGGAAGACCACATCCATATAGAATATACAAGAAGGGGGGGGGGGCAGAGAATCTTCCTGAGGACAGAGCCAAAAACACACTTCTTTTGATTTTAACTTCCAGAACCACTTCAACCTTCAATGGAAGTCACGTTATCTCTTCAAACGCCGATTGAAAACTGGGGAATATCCAATACCGACTCTCGGTTCACGTGAAGCGTGTCTAACACCAAGAAAGGCGGGAGGAGAACGGTTTCCCTCTCTATATAGAATACGAACGATTGACTGGTCAAGTATGACAGAAGGAAGGCGGCGGCGGGATCCACTCCAGTCCAGTCCATGAGAGGCGGCGGAGGGAGGCTGCCAAGGCGATGGCCCGAGACACACACACACACGCGGGGCGGGGCGGGGCAGCAGGGGCCAAGAGCCGACACGAACAAAGCTTCGGGTTTGGCCCCGCACGGCACCACGTGGCCGGGGCGGTCCCCACTCCCCCAACCTATCCCCCCCCCCCGAGCCCTGACACACACCTGAAATAACCCACATGTATCGCCACCACGTGCACTCACACTCACACACACACACACCTCGTGGACGAGTCACTAGCCACTAAACCCAACCGTCACCCGTGAAATGTGAGAAACAAAAAAAATATTTTTCTCGTATGCAGATCCCAACAGCACTCGAGGTATCTTAAATCACTCAAGCTACGCAACGACAGGGCCTTCAACTACCGTTTATCACACAGGTAATGAAGGAAGAGAAAGAATGTAAAAAAAAATGTATATATATATATATATCTGGCAAAACATCAAAGCTAATACTTGTACATGGTTGGGCTGGGGCTGCCACAACACACACACACAGTGCCTCTTCAGCTATCATTCTTACGGTCTTCCATGTGGCGTAGCGAGGTACTATATGACTCTGAGTAAAGTAGAGTAGGAGTTCATAGGACGCCCAGGGTCCTTAGACATCCATGGAACTAACTAACAAACAACAACCCAGCCACCCACCCACACACAAACACACACATGTCCTCTCTGACAAACTCTCTGGCCTCATTTATATGGCGACTGTCCACTCGGATACCTCTCGCGGCAAGCAAAACACACTAAGCTACATAACTACCCCGCCATCTTTCTCCATTTAAGAACGGCGTTCCTTAGGGCCATGCATCGTCTCCTACGTTCTTCCCCTTGTATATCAACGTCTCTTTCTTACGCTCCAACTTTTTTATTATCAGATCTTATTTCTTCTTCTTCTTCTTCTTCAGCTCACAACTTTAATCATATTTCTTCTTCTTCTTCTTCAGCTTACAACCTTAATCATAATACCCCTGATGACTCAACGCGCTGCTGCATTCCTCACTCAACTTCTTTCAAACCCGCCTCAATCTTCTCTGGCTCGGATTACGTCTCCGTCTCACCATACCTTCCACAAAGTCAGATTCGCTTGGGGTTTCCCAGCAGGGAGAGGCGCAACCTAGAAATCCAACTTCTTCCGATGTCTCTTTAATTAAAAACTACTCATGATCTTCTCCGCTTATCAAACAGCTGTACACGATTCCATCGCTGAAAAACAATGAATATGAGTTGTACCACAGTGACGTCTGATCTATCTGGGGAAACCCCACAGGACTCAAATAGCTAAGTCTCCCGGAGAAGATCTGGCAATCTCGTTTTCATGCCGAATATTCTTCCCCTCTGAACGATTAACCCGATTAGACAAAGACTTGGTTTTATCTCTACCTACTTACCTGACAAGTGTGGGGCCTAAAGCAATCCAGCTCACAGACTCGCTCTGCGTGACCTCAAAACGTGACCACTTTCCCATCGTCCAAATCACCTCATTTCTTAAGAAATTCAACTGCAATCGCATCCACTCCAGCCGCTTTGCCGCACTTCATCACACGCAACGCTTTCACCACCTCTTCTCTTTTCACTAAATCACTTTCCTTAGGATATTTCTTTCACTGTGTTTGTGGTGGCTAGGCAGAGTGACTGTTCTGAATGCACTGATTTGTGTCATTTGCTGCTTTATTATCGCTCGCTTCCCCTCTTCTACTGATATAACTTAGTTTTCTGCTCCTAAGAACTGGCTGCTTGTGTGCCCCCAATTGCCATTAGCATGCACAAGTAATACTCGGCAAGCCACTGCGTCACATAATTACAATGTGTCGACCGCAACTCAATTACGAACCGTTGTAATGTCCGTTTCTTTCCCTTCACCATCCCAAACTGTTAGTAAAAACAACATATTTCTCCCTTTTTTAGTGCTACGTCTTCCACCTCCTTAAAAACTTGAATATATTTGATATCTTTTTTTTTCTCTCTCTCATCTCACCTCTCGGAAACACTTGCCCACTGTAAGGGAATGCGACTCGGAATGGATCTCATACTATCAGACGTTTTTGGGGTACGGTCGAGTGAACGCAAGAAATATACTTTTCCAAACAGCTCCAGGACTTGAAATAACCCGCGAAAAACGCTGTAATGATCATCAACACACGCACATAATGCATGGGAGGAGGGACGCGGGTGTAAAAGTAATGTTACTCTAGGAGAACTATCGGAGGATGATACACCACGGACGGAAGCTTTATGTTAGCCTGTAAGAAGGCACTGGCGAGGTTGGGTAGAGGGGCCGGAGGCTAGATGGGGGAATACATGAAGCAAGATGTGTCAACAACACTTAAAAAAGAAACAGACGCCAGGGAGCATGAGACTGGCTGATGAAAGTGAGGATGTGAGGTTATGATGAACCTCACAGGTCCACCCGAGGGAGGAGGGATCGCCAGGAAAAATGAGAGTGATGAGGGAACAAGAGAACATACCGGATACGAGCGATGGATGGAAGACATACTGGTGTGTGTCGCAGAGCCTCCGTGTGTAGCGAAGGTGGAACAGGAAGGAAGTAGTAGCAATCGTGGCTTAGCAAGGTTGAGCGGCCGGTATCTACCCATCTACCTGCGAATGTCACTCTCCTTCGGGCAGTACCACCCCGGCACCGAGCTCCACCCACTTCCTGTCAACACTTGCGCCCTCGATAGCGTCGCTGCATCATACTTTCACTCATTCTCTCGTTCTCGTGATAACGCGAAACTTTTTGGGAGATGGTTTGAGAGGAGATATCCAACGTCTCTAGCGACTCGGCCTATTTTGGGAGCTCAAAGGTGGACGGGGAATGACGAAGGGGGTTAACTCGGGGAGACAGCACCAGCGTTAGAGACGACGACAGTTGGTTCTCACGCAAACCAACCCAGATCTTCAACGAACGCCTATTAATCATCTGATCCAAGGTTCCAGGTCGACCTGTGTGGGGGGGGGGGGTAGAAGACCTCCCAAACGAGAGAAAGGCACAAGTAAGGAAACGACCCAACACATCTGTGGGGTTAACAGACCTTCGAAAACATCGTACGGTAAATGGTGAGGTCCTAAACCCAGCTGTTGGGGGTAGAGGACCTCCAAAAAGATCATAAGGTATATGTAAGGTAAGGTAAGGTCCAGGATCCAGCTGTGGGGGGCTAGAAGACCTCCCAAACCATCGTACAGTTCACGTAAGGCAAGGTAAAGTCCAAGACCCAGCTGTACGTATTACGAAACCATCGTATGTAATATGTAATGTAAGGTATTTGTTAAAAAAACATACGGCAAAACTCGATAACGATAAATTCTCTCTGGCCAGAAGAGCAGTCACCATTAATCAAAGTCGAGTGACAGCATGTCGAGCACAAGTCATACCGAAAAGAAAATGTATGAGGAAAAAATAAAGTCCAGGAACCAAAAACAAACAGGTTTCACCTGAAGGTCGTAAAGACCTTCAGGTAACTTAGATTCTTCTGGTTCTGCACCATCTCTTCGCCCGTTCATCCGTCTGCTGTTCGGGGTAATAACTTGCATGCGACATACACAGTCACTTGACGTATGGCGGCCGTAGAGAGCAGACAATGTCCCCCAAGACGTCTAGCGAGGGTAGGCAGTGGTCGTTACAAGAAGATGCACACTGGAATACGTCTAACGGAGGGAAGACAGAGACCGAATGCAATGCGTACGTTTGTGAAAAGACTCAATCATGACCTTGCACACGGTTTTGGCACCTCCCAAAATCAAAGTCCCTTTGTGACCTTGAACTCTGACCTCCCTCCCCCACCCCCCACTTCCACCCCATCCCCACATCCAAATCTCGACCATATTCAAAACAGTTTATGTTTTACCTATGATATCAGTCTGGTCCATATCCATTTAGCCAGTCATGGGATATCGTGTGCACAATCATGGGGGAATCCCGGACGGAAAGTGGATAATCTATTATGCTCTCCAACAAAAGGGCATAACTCTTCACACTGGCACACGATGAATAAAGTACAACTTTGCTTGCATTTCCTCATCTTGTTTACTGTTCAACTGTACGCATACAAAACCTCCCATCACTAACAGTCCGACGAATCATACAGGCGTATGTGGCGTATGAGAGCAACAGACGAATCACGCGAGCTTGTGACACACGAAAACAAGCGACCGATCAAACGAGCGCCGTGTGTGACGTACCAAAACTGGCGATGAATCATACGAGCGCATGTGACGCGTGAGAAACGACAAAAGGGAATCGAGTCAGCCAGCGGGCGCTTGTCATTTCCACGACCGGACGGACAGACAATAATACACTGCCCAACGTACACAACAACTGAGGAAGTGCCCGGAACGCAATCCTGACCCCACTGGGAACACTTGAACCTCACTCACAAAATTCTTACTGCAGACAAGATCGATGGGGAAAACCCGACTAGGAGAATTACAAGACAATTAATTATGTAATGTGGTTTTATCTGCATCGGTTATACCCTGGATAGTATCTACACTGTGTGTGTGTGTAAGCGCGCGCGCGCGGGGCAATAATACCAAGCTATATCACTCCGAGAAACCGAAAGTTCGGGCATTGTTTTAGTTAACCTACGTGAGCACAACACAGACAATGGATCCCTGTGCCGGAGTGGGTGAAGGGCACAGAGCACATGGGTGTGTACAGGGTAGGTTACGGTGGAGGCAAGCGTGGAGCGTGTACAATGGGTACAAACACATCAACATTGGAGGAATGGTGACAGGTGTGTGTGTGTGTGTGTGTGTGTGTGTGTGTTTGTATGGGGGGGGGGAGTCCGTGACATAGTGTGTGGGTGAACGGCACACACACACACACCCACACAGAAAGTAAACAAAACTCCGTGCACGTATCGGACGAATTACGCTAAGCCTACCACACCCATTCACTAAAACGTCCACCACCACAACCAAACAACACCCATGTTTCGACACCCTGTTATGCCTTTAATGGGGGGGGGGGGGAACTTTAAAAAATCCTCGACCAAGGAACACGGGGAAAAATTAATAAAAATCATCTTTTTTAAAAATCCTCGACCAAGGAACTTGAGAAGAAATAAAAATCAACGTGGAAAATCCTCGACCAAGGAACACATGGGAAGAAATTAATAATAATAATAAAAAAAAAATCAAACAAACTTGACCAGATCAAATATACCATCGAGACTTCGACATCCACTAAGGAACCAAGGGAACACCGAGGGTGCAACAAGACGCCTTTGTTATGGTGGCAAGACACGACCGCCGACATGTACCACGAGGAGAAAAAAAAAAAAAATGGGTCATCACTACCTCCATATCTGGCTGCACAAAGTCAAGGCTGCACGGCACACAGAAGGAACTTGCAGGTGTGAACGCACGAGCAGACATCGAGGGCACAGACACATATACAGACCATGCAGGCGTGAGCACACATACGTATACCGATCATGCAGGAGTGAGCACATACAAAGATCATTCACGCGAGAGTGAGCACATGTACTGATCATGCAGGCACGCTTGAGCACATATACTGATCATGCAAGGCATCAGTGAGCACATATACATATCATGCAGGCATGACTGAGAACACATACATACCATGCAGGCGTAACTGAACAAATGTACAGATAATGCAGGCATGAGTGAGCACATATACATATCAAGCAAGCATGGATGTGCACATATACAGATCATGCATGCAGGCGTGAGCACACGTGCCAAACCATGACTGTGATGCTCACGGGCAGGAACGAGCATATGCCCAGTGATACCCACGATGGAGGATACGAGGAGGGCTCGAACGATCAGGCGGGAGGGCTTAACATTCGTCCAGATAACTTCGATGACAGAGTGCGAACACGGGAGGGAGGGAGGGAGGGAGAGAGAGAGAGAGAGAGTAGGGGGTTTGCTTGTTTTACCGTGTTCAACGAAGTTTTAAGATCAGGTCGACAGTAGGGTAGGCGACGAAAAAGGGACAGGAGAGAGAGTTTCTTCCCTTAAACTGAAACTATACGCAAGATAAAGGAGAAAAAGTACGAAGGAGAGGTGTACCAAAATACATACATCTTGGGAATATAATTTTATGTCGAGAAGCTTCACCTACGCGAAAAGTTTTAATTTCTCATTCTGAAAAGTTTTTTCTTTCTATTTCTTTAATCAAACAGGAAAGTTACTCTCAATATACGTAAAATACTAACCAGCATAAAAATAAGGTAAAGTCAGTGACTATAGTCGATCTAGAGGACGGTCGATTATGACTCTCCGTCGACTCACAACTGTCGAACTAGTTCTAGAAAAAAAGTCACAGCTCGCCCACGTCACAGAAGAGATGTAGGGAAACGTGGAAAAAAAAAGACAAAGAAAAAGTTAACCGAACCCCCACACAAGTTAATTGACGGGAAGTTAAACTGCCTCGGAAAGTTTGGGGGCAAAAGTATACGTACAGCCCTCAAAATACGGGGAGGTCATCCCTTGGGGAGGAGGAGGAAGTGGGGAGAGAGAAAAACATTCTACCCACGTATCTCCCCAGTGTCGCAGGGTGCGACTAAGACGGGCCGAAAGGAAGGGTTGGGAGGGGGTGGGGGTGGGAGGGAAGAGGCGCTGAAAATCCTTCCCTCCTGTACTACCATCTCCTAAACGCAAGGACGGACGGACGTAGGAGCAAAGCGAGGATTCTCCCTCGGACGCTCATGAGTTGGTCTTTTGCCGAGCGATACCTCCCATAAGCCGGGAAAAGAGAGGCAGCGTGGGGAACAGAGCAACAGTAAAAACAGTTAATGACATCTGAGCACACAAGAGTGGTTGTATAAGATAGGGAGGGAGGAGGAGGAGGAGGAGGAGGAGGAGAAAAAGAAGAGGAGGCGGCGGAACAAGGACACTACTGGAGGGAAGATGGGCACCATCTCTGGCCCTGTCAGTCTTTCAACGCAGGCCATAAACATTCCTGGCGAGTATGGCACCTTACCCTGGGCCTTTGTACAGTCTTTCGCCTCAGTTGCCCGTCACACACACACACTGTGGGGACAAATGTGAAATTCCCGGGATATCAAAAATGTTACCAAAGCAGATGACGTTGTAGCTGATGCAACCACTGAGGATATCGCCACTGTCCCGCCCGGTGCAAAGTGGGCAGTTAAGACTGATGTCACACGGGCCCTGATGTTAGCGAAAGGCTCAATAAAAACTTTATAATCTTTTTTTTTGTCCCCCACGCTGACCGGACCGAACAGTAGAGAGGGCCTGTGTGAGAGAAGTGTGTGGCCCTGGACGACTAAAATAACTCTCTCTGGCTCTCACTCTCACTCACTCACTCTCCCTTCATTACAGCCCATAACCAACAAGACAGCCACATCGGTGCCACGGCGACAAAACTTAAGACCACATTCAACCCATCGAAAAAATTTACGACCGTGGGTTGCTACGCGCGACGCTTGTGCACACTGTACAGGCATCAGAAATCTCCCACCTCCTCCTCCGTCCCGTCTGCGTAATGGAACGCAATATAAGAGGACGTGGATGAGGGAGGAGACGGAGCAGGGCAGGGCAGGGCAGGCAACAGCAGCAGCAGCAGCAGCAGACGAACACATCGTTGTGACTCAGCCCCGGTGGGGTCGGGTGCCAAGATGCTGGCTGCTCCTGGCTGGCTGGGCTAGAGCACTTCCAACCTATTCTGCCCAGAGGACTGGCCACCGCTACCAGCACCCCAGGGGACTGACTGGCCACTACTATCTCTATCCCATTCAGACCATCCATTCCATTACGGGCAGTATTCGCAAAACTGTCCACTAGTATTCTATTCCAAAAGTTTCATCTATTACACTGAACATATTGAACAGTTAAAGACAAGATCTTCACTAAACAAACACCCACACACACATGGCTTATCCTGGTGTGTGTGTGTGTGTGTGTGTGTGTGTCCATATATACACTGGAGTGAAGACATGGAACTTACATACGAGGATGAGAGACAGGACAACACGAGTGTAAAACTGTCTCCCTGTAGCACACAACAGTAATCACACACACACACACACATTATATCTAGATGTGCCCCTCTCTCATGTGTTTATCCAGAGTGTGGCCACAGCCAGCCCACACCTTGATCTTAAGCTCTTTTTTTTATGACTAGTAAACTACTAACGATTACGACCTCCCAGTTCCGTAGTAACTGTAAAATAGGCAAAACGACATCGGAAAACAAAAATAAAAAGAAGTCTGGTGGCTCACTAGAAACTATTTCGAAAATCACAATTTCCGGCCAGAAAGGACATGCCGTTTCCCACCTGCATCTCACAGGATAAAAACCCCAATCCCCAGCACCCGGTGAACCACGGGGCTCCTACGACGCCAACTTTCTTAAAAAATTGGAGCTACGGGAGGGGTGGCGGTCCGGTGTGGAGCCTCGTGAAATGCAAGCCAACGGTATGTTCTCTGGTGTAACGGAGGCCAACGGTATGATCTCTTGTGCAATGGGGGCCAACGGTATGATCTCTCTGGTGTAAGGGAAGCCAACGGTATGATCTGTGGCGTTACGGTAGCCAACGGCATGATCTCTGTTGTAACGGAAGCCAACGGTGTGATCTCTGATATAACGGTAGCCAAAGGTATGATCTCAGGCGCAACGGTAAGACATCCGGTGCACCGGAAGCCATTGGTATTAATCTCTGGTGTAAAGGAAACCAACACCACTATACCTCAAAAATCAACTACACACAAGTATATAAATGTTTGGTACTTCCCAAATAAATGAAAAGACAGAATGCATATCTAAAACATAAAGAAAAAATCTATTCTCATAATTATATGGAAAACCATTTTCGTTTATTTTTATCTTATCACGATATGCAAATTACCCACTGATATCCGTGATGTGGTCATGCCATTGGTGACCTCATGTGGGGGTAAGTTTCGCATGATTTCCAAATAATGACTAGATAGCACGCTGCTTCATATCTCGCCATGAATTAAATATTAGGAAAAAAATTATTACTTTAATTATTTTACACAAAAAAAGCATACCAAAAAAATTACTTTAATTATTTTACACAAAAAAAGCATACCATCATATCTGAATCTGCCTAATACATGTACTTTACAAATCTGAATTTCCTATCACTTGACACTGCTGAGTTTATCACTTCCAAAATTAACCTTTATCTTCCTAATCAATATTTAAATATATGTAGTTCTGTCCTGCCCCCCCAAAATCCGATCAGCTGGTCACCTCCAAAGAAGTACATATAACGTAAGTATGAAGTTTCTGCCATGTATTCTTCCCGAGTTATCGCATTAATAAAAACATATCGATGGAAACAGACAAACGACCAGACAGACTGGCGGACAGATGCTGGGATGACAACATAAAGGCAAGGGATATTATTCATACACTGGGATATATAATTCTGATAAGGCAAATCAATAACTTGCACGGGTACTCGACCAGAGTTTTTGCACTTAACACACGGAAAGAAAGAAAGAAAACGTACGCAGCAGCATTTTAGGGATCTAGAAAACGTGGGAAAGACGAAGTTGAAATGAAAAGACAGCGGGAAGTTCTCTATCTTTTGTACCGTGTGTGCAAGACGATGTGAATGCTTTTAAAAGCTTTTACAGTGAAGCGTTGTTGGTGTGAGAGCGGTAAATGACTTGCTGGGAGTGCGTCTGGGGCATGTTAACGGCGGTCGCCATGGCTGTTTAATCTTTCTCTCTTAATGTTTATGGACGGTGCACTTCAAAAGGAACAGGGATAAAAACCGGTGCCAAGCGAGGATATCTCTCTCTCCTCGAAGGCTCTCAATCCTCTGCTGACGCTACCTCCTCGTGGCAGGACATGTTATCAGTGTCTGTACACACGTAATACTGTTCCGTCCGCTGAAACACAAGTGGGATATATGAGGAACGGTTAATCACCATCATCATGTACGAAAAAAAAAAGGTTTGTCGCAAGCTACATCCCCGTGGTGGTACAGTTGGCGAGAGAGAGAGAGAGAGAGAGAGAGAGAGAGAGAGAGAGAGAGAGAGAGAGAGAGATTAGGTCCGTGAATTAATATTTCAAGTCCCGTCCGACTCATCAAACCAATTAGTAGAGAGCGAGGCGCCTATATATATAACAGCGTGGAAGCCTTTGCTTTGTCTACGTTACAGGGCTTAAATTTAGCTGAGGATACTACGAAAAGGACAGAAAGACTTCCTTCGCCTTAGCAATCTACATGAAAACAGGACTGAAGCTAAAGAAAACAAACTAACAATCATAGACAGTACGTTACGACATCACAGACAGACACACACAGAAAGGACGGAATCTCACGACTTATATGAGACGGCATGCCATGACATGAGAGGTAGACACACAGTATATATAGACATGTCAAGGCAAAACAGCCAAGTAGAAAACAAAGCATGTCTGTCAAGATGTTACACACACACACACACACACACACACACACACACACACACACACACACACACTCACACACACAAGTAACAGAGAGGATGTCACGACATTAACAGAGACACACAGAGGACAGACATGTTGGGATCATGACATGACAGACAAACAGACACAAGGATCAAACATAATGTCACTACATAACAAAAAGATACACATAACATTTATCCCTTTTTCCTCCAAGACTACTTCTTCATCCAATCCATGGTTCAACCGTTCCTGTTCTGAGGCCATT
>JAYMFT010405510.1:0-18608 GCA_038088735.1 Panulirus argus | reverse complement strand
CAGGAGGGGAGGATTTCCAGCCCCCCGCTCCCTTCCCTTTTAGTCGCCTTTTACGACACGCAGGGAATACGTGGGAAATATTCTTTCTCCCCTATATATATTCACAGATATATAAAATGACCTTGAGTGTAGGGCATATCTTTTGTACATAATTACACCAGGACCCTTTCCCACGAGCTCCTGCAGCCCAAGGCTACACTCGGTAGCAGGGAAAGGGTGACTCCTTTGA
Organism: Panulirus argus; assembly: GCA_038088735.1. Lineage (NCBI taxonomy): Eukaryota > Metazoa > Arthropoda > Malacostraca > Decapoda > Palinuridae > Panulirus > Panulirus argus. Next base: position 18,379 of record JAYMFT010405510.1, on the reverse strand, counting down.
AGTGTCAAGTTCTCTGACACAGTCTGTAAGTCCGTTCCGTCTACTGACAATGATCCAGCCTCCCCTAAGGTGACTCTTCACTCGCGGTGTAAGTGCAAGCAGGCGTGTGTGTGTGTGTGTGTGTGTGTTGTGTGTGTGTGTGTGTGTGTGTGTCCGGTAACACCTACTAGACTTAAAAATACATAAAAGACTCCAAAAAAAGTATCATCAAAAAAGTCCAAAATACGTACGTGACTTCGGATATGGGGCTGCTCTGGGAGAATGGAACATACACACACACACGTACCTGCTGGAGGAGAGATTTTTGAGTCATACAATATTTATCGTATAGATACAAATAGGTAAAGCGTTTGATGCAGGAGAGATATTTTTTTGAAGTTTACACTATCTACTGCCTAAATACACGTAGACAAAGCATTTCAGTCATAGCATGAGAAGAGACGTGACTATTACACACAAGAATTAAACCAATCAAAGTTTAATGTGTATAATATATTTATAACACAGAGCCGCTGACCACGCACACAAGACGGGATATTCCATATTGCTGTATAAACGGAAAACCGAGCCAGCGGAGTATACAGAGTCAGCGTGAACCTTCGACCCCTCGAGCACGAACGGCGTGACCCCTCGAGCACGACTGTGTGACCTCGGGTTCAGCGGTGCGACCCTTTGGATATGATGGTGCGGACATTTGACCTCACCCTTATGGGTCACGCCACAAGGCCATCATAACAAGAGGGTCATATCCTCGTGCTCGAAGATCGTATCATTGTCCTTAAGAGATTAGAAACGAGTGTTCTTGAATCAGATGGTACGCAGATCCACGGTCTAGGGCTGGACAATGCCAGCAGGCGCTAAATTCACGACACATAACGGTATAACTCACTAAGGAACAGAACGGGTGTTGGAGAACAACGCACTTCTGCTATGCAAGGCATCAAGTCACTCGAATTTCAGCTGAACCATAGCTGTTTTACAAACTGAGCCTTAGCTGCTGTACCACTTGAACCTTTGCTGTTTCACTGCTTGAGCCTTTGCTGCTATACCACTTGAACCTTAGATGCTGTACTAATTGAACCTTAGCAATCGAACCATTTGGACCTTATCAGAACCACTTGAACCTTATCAGTTGAACGTCTTTAACATTATCAACAGGACCATTGGAATTTAAGCTGCTGAACTACTTGAACCTCAGCTGTGAACCATTTAGAACCTAACCGATAGAACCACTTAAAGCTTAGCTGTATAAACATTTTAAACTCAGCTACAGAGCCACTTGAACCTTAGCTGTAAAGCCACTTGAACGCTATCTGTAGAGCCACTTGAACTTCAGCAGTAAAGCCACTTGAACCTTATTCGTAAAACCACTTGTCCCTTACTTGCAGAACTGCTTAAATAAAGCTGCAGAACCACTTGAACTTTAGCTCTAGAAATGTCTTGACTTTTGCCTGCAGAACAACCGAAATCCTACTTTTACAGCCACATAAACTTCAATTGTCAAACGACATGAACCTTAACTGTAGAACCAAAAACCTTATTTGTAAAGCAATGTAAACCATATCTGTAGAACCATATGCCTCACCCATAGAACCAACTGAATCTGACCCGTGGAGTCACAAACATAGCTGAAGAACAACTTAACCTGAAATCACAACTATTGGCAACTCGCATAATACAAATAATGTCCGCAATGTTGGCTCATTTTCCCTTTTCTCTAGGTATTACTTTGGCTTTTGCTCCCGAGAGCTGGCTGTTTGTGTGCCCCCCCACCACTAGCCAGAACGTACATTAACTGGCAGGCTAATGCGTTATATAATTCCTGTGTAGCCGGTGGCAACTTAAGGGTGGGCCGTTTCGATATCAATTTCTTTCCCTACGCCTCTTAGCTTTGGAACTGTCTACTCCTCATGTCCTTCTTAACAACTATGACTTGGCTCTTTTTTAAAAACTTTTTTCTTCAATTTTCCCCTCAAGTTTTTTAAAAATATTTTACCTCATTTCTCATTTCTCTCCCTCATTAACTCGACACGCATTTCAATTACGGCCCAGCTTCGCTGTGGACTTTATGTCCGTGACTGGAGCCTTGCAACATAAAAACATTACGACCTGAACTCTTGAACTGCCTGAACCCGAACCGTCCAGCCGCTTGAACCGTAGAGCCATTAGGACCAGAACGGTCAAGCCGCTTGAACTAGAGAGCCACTTGAACCCAAACTGTCATGCCGCTTGAAATGTAGAGTCGCTTGGACCTGAACTGTTAAGCCGCTTGAACTATAGAGCCACTTGGACCTGAACCATCAATCCGCTTGAACTCTACAGCCACTTGGACCTGAACCGTCATGCCGCCTGAACTGTAGAGCCAATTGGACCTGAACCACAGAACAACCTGGACCTGTACTGTACTACAGTGAGACAGCGACGCTGGAGACATCCCATAAAAGCTCAAATTATTCCTGGAAGAGTCAGGCTAAAGACTGCCGTGACTAACGTTACTTAATAGTCTCCTTCAGGCAAGCATTCCCACGCTGTGAAACACCTCCCGCACTCTGGCCCAGGCCTTAGCCAAAACAGCCTTTTCTTGCCTATAACTCCTAAAGTTCCACCCCATCCCTTCGTGTGTGTCTCAGCTATGTCCTGAAGAGACATTACTCGCCTCATTGAATATCTGTCCATTCTCTAATCAAGGGATCTGCCCACTTAATGACCCCGAAATCAGAGTTAAATATACGTGTTGAATACTGCACAACATTTCGTCAGTTAAGGTAGTAACCAGCGAGTGTAACGCAAGCCACATAGAACCCGCGAGCCCAAGACGGCGCAGCGAGGAGATTACAAACTCCAGCCGAGTACGGCCAAGAATGGCATTCCCGTAACGTATAACCGACACCCGTCCTCACGACTGTGACTAACACTGTTTACACACATTCCTCACGCAGACAAACTCCTACACATTAAGTTAAGGTTCCCCGGTACAACGTGGCCGGCAGAGACGGACTCGAGACACGGAATCTTCCTGATAAGGGTTTACCGCGAGTGTCGAACTCGGCCAGCTGGGTAACTCCCGTTGGAGCCTTGGGGTCTCTTCATCCGCAAATGAGAACTCCCCCGGCAAAACGGGAATGGTTCCTTCCACTACGATACGCTTGAAGAATAACAATAAAAAAAAAGCTTCGTTAAGCTTGAGAGCTTTGACTGGTTGAGTCACACTCGGAAAACAAATAGTGTAGGTGGCTTAAAAGCTTTTAATCTGCTACAGCTGAAGAAATATGGTGTAAGGATCACTGAAGTATTTTAATGGTTTGTTGAATGAGCATTTCTGGCTGGCCTTATCTCTCTTCTCTCTCTTCCCCTTTGCCTCAGACATACCGGGTAACGTGTACTCCTCGAGCAGAGACCAACAAATACACACTGCACCGCCTCGCTGTTCATCTCCGGACGAACGCCTCCATAAAAATAATTGTACACATACCATCCCCGAGCCCTGCTGGTCCAACACCACCTCTAACATGGCAAGCTCCGTCCCGGAGGGCATTCACATCTGATCGTGATCTTAAACTTCGATTTCACTGAATAAATCATACGATAAATCCTCAAGGCTAACCAGTTAAGAATATATACTTTGAACTCTATATTCGAATAACACACACACACGCACAAAAAAAAAATAAACTCGTAAGAACTTTTTGTATAAAGTTATATCTTATTTCGAAAAATCTTCGAATTACCTGATGTCCCAATCCATCAACAGGCAGAAATACCAACAGATCCTTAAACTAGAAAGCGCGTCCACATTGAGATAATAAATAGACGAGTCAGCTTGCGGGAAAAACTCCATGAAGAATGGCGTCTACCGTTCCTGATAACCATCACTGAGGCGGACTAGGCAAACATGCCTGCCACCTCCCTCCCTCCCTCCCTCCCTCCCTCCGGCCGGCCCCCATCTCTCAACAGTCCTGGGAGGAGATACCACAAATTTTCAGAGACTTTATAATTCTGCAGTCTTTCTCCTTGAATGGTATGTATGATGGGAAGAGTTACAGAGTGGGGGCAAATTTCCTTCGCTGGGAAATGTGTGCGCTGGGAAGTACTTGGCAAGAGATATGCTGGGACTCGTGTGGCCTTGCGCTTGTAATGATGATTTTTATCGTTACTCACCGAATAAAAATACAAACGGTGGTCGAAATACTCTTGTATCTTTTTGACGACGATCACATCGGCTGGGGTGAGGCTGCTGTTCTTGCGGTCTGTCGAGTTCATTTCCTCATGTGACCTTGTTGGAGTTCATGTTGGTGCCGCACTCCACCTCAAGGGACGAGGGATATCTGGTGGCATGGGTTGACGGTGGCGAAGCTGGTGCCACAGATTCATCCCAAACTGTAGGATGGAGGTCTAAGGGTGTGTATGTGTTTCTGTGCGCAGTGGTGCTACCTCTTCGGCAACTTCTGCAGGCCGATGTGTGCGTCTCAAGTGTACATGCTCAACGGTAGATCATAGCCCACTGCCAGAGATCCATAAATTTCCCTGATAAAGCAACAGCACTTCGGCATCTATGATACAACATGGTCTCTAGCCCAAACCATGGTTAGGTATGATGTGAATTACAATATGACGAAGAACCAGAGAATCACTAGTAGGACGAAGACCTAAAGTATGATAGGAGGAAGTACTAGAATAAGGTGGGACGTGGAACCAAGGTATGACAAAACGAAGTACGTTGACCCAAGGTATGATAAGGCACTAAAACAAAGAGTTAGGCAGGACGATGACCTAAAGTATGATCGGACAATAAAGCAGAAAACGGCATGGCGAGCACCCAGGGTATGATAAGATGATGACCCAGATGGCATTGCTTACACCGATGACTCTAGCATGGTAGAATAACATGACCCCACAGTATGGTAAGATGACAGCCCTTGATATATTAAGACGATAACTTAAGCCAAGGTGGTGACGATGACTCGAGAGGGGGAAAGGGACGGCGCGACAATAGCAGGGTATCGCAGGAAGCAATCTTAGAGATATGGAAGGACGATAACCCCAAGGTATGGTTAAGGTGACGATCCTGCATGCCGATGGACCATTTAGCCCACACGTTCTTGACCGCAGCAGGTGCCCGTCACTACACAAGTAGGAACCCTCCACTATCGCCCAAGAGCCCTCAATTTCCCCTAACTTCCCTCCACTACCATCCATGTGCCCTCTGTCAACCTTGAGTGCCCTCCACCGCTTCATTCAAAAGCCCTTCCTCCCTCCAGACGCCTTCCATCAGCACTGAATCAAGCGCCTATCACCGCCATCACCACCACTCCAGTTGCCCTCCACCACCGTTGACTTCCCTCACCCCTAAGTGCCCTTCACCACCATCCCGATGCCCTCCCACTCCCCAAGGTGACCTCCACAACCACCCCAGTGCCCTCCTTCTCCCATAGATGTCCTTCAACCACCGCCGTACCGGAACCCTTCCATTCCCCCAGGTGCCTTCCATCACAATCCCGTTGCCCTCCACCACCGCCGTCTCAGTGCCCTCATGTTCCCCACAGCTGCCCTCCACAACCTGGTCTCTCCGCCTCCCTCCTCTCCCCCTCCCGTCTCTTCCACGTGCACTCCATCTTCTCAACTTGCCTTCCAGAGTAATGGACCCTAATGCCGGTCTTCAGGGCCAAGTGTACATAACAGACTCGAAACTGCTGGGTTTGTTGGCCCAGTGTGTAAAACGAAGTCCATTTTCCTTCTACCTTTTTAGGTTCCTACCCACAACGCCCTGGTCCCCTCCACCACCACCACCACCACCCTAAACTCCCTCCAGCACGGCTCCTGAGGTGCCTACTGGCACCACCACCAAATACACCATCATAGGGACACAAGAGACGATAGTACTAACAGTCGAACGCCTCTTGAAATCCACAATTACTCACGAAAGCCATGAAAAATGGAGGACCTGACATGCCTTGCAAAACACTGCTCTCACACAAGACTTACGAGCTAAAATTGTCTGTTTTGCCGGTGAACATGAACACTCATTTTCATCTTTACAAGAACAGTAATAATACACGGCCGCCTGGCAGGATACTAACTCTTAGGAGACATTCTGCCGTACTTCAGAATATCCTGAAGAGGGATTATTATGAATCCTAGAACATCATCACCCAAGGTTCAACGCCTCATGACCGTGCCATCAGAGGGCCGGTGAAGACGTGACGTCTTCTACAGAAACGTACAAAAGTAAAGATCAATAATGACTGACAGCTAGTGTCAGGATAAACCATGAATAAGGGATCCAGTAATCACCGTATTGCAAATTATTTTCGCCGACTTAGAAAAAATTTTTCTTTCTTCTGTAGTCATATATTCTGTATACGATATAGTCTATAGTCGAAAAATCTGTAAGCTTTTTTGAGTGTAATAAATATCACGGAAGCCTCACACTGCGGCAGTGAACTGGGATGTTGAATATACGAGTTTTTGAAATCCGATTCCATAATGATGCCCAAATCTCAAATAAAAATACAAAAGAGAGCTCAAAGCAAACGAAGCTGCTAGGTAAGTGCGCAACCTGCTTTAGAACGAAAGATAAAAGAATAAAGAAAAAACCAAGCATCCCTCTCAAACTCGAACAAACCACTAAAAAAGTTACTTATGAAAAACAAATCTTAATACAGCCATGAGTTCTGAGGCTTACCTAGATCTACTGGATTCACTCAAGTGCAACATCATATCGGTGGCTTGGAGACATCTCTACTGGTTTGACAGAGTCGCTTAGTGTTGCCCCGCGCCTCTGGATCGACACCCGGTATGGAAGCAGGGTTCGGGTCTGTAGTCTCAGGAGCACGTCGAGGTCCTCCAGCGTTCCTAAGGCCACAGATCTCAGTTCTCGGATCCCTCTAGTGGAAAATATCATTTCGACAGGCCAGGACCCTAGGACTCTTGAGTGATCTACACATCAACAGTGCGGCCACTGTTGGAAAACAATGTCAACGTCACTGAGGTAAGTGATCCAAATCGGGACTCCCACGTCTTCACCATGTGATGGATTGAGGCGATGGTTGAGGTCCATCGAACTCGCAAAAATGCTCGCGCTGTGGCGCCCGTCCAAGAATCCAGCAGTCCCAGATGCCTCGCCTCCCTTGTTTAATACACCAAGAGCCAACGCTTAAAGCCAAGGACTCCCATAAGGATCAATGCACCGTCATCCCCCACCAAAGGCCAGGTCAGTGAACGAGAATGCACCGGCTCACGCTTGGCGCCAACATCCTCCACCATCTTACAGAGTCATCCGTCCATACAAGTCCCGAAATGTTGGAGCGAAAAAACACATCCCCTGCCAACCCCGCAGGATTCTCAAACCAAGTTAGACACTGCCTCGCAACTTGCGCCATACTGCACCACATCTTCACCAACCTATCATCTGCTAGACATCCTTTATCTGCTAGGCGTCCTTATCTGCCATTCGTCCTCATCACCTGCCACAAGATCTTATCTGCCATATTAACTTAGCTATGTTCTTCGCTGCAAATTATCCTATTTCTTGACGGTTTTCCTACTTCTGAATACATAGAGAGAGAGAGAGAGAGAGAGAGAGAGAGAGAGAGAGAGAGAGAGAAAGAGAGAGAGAGAGAGAGAAACTTACTTATGAGTACTTATGATGAGATTTTGCCAAAAGGTAGGGTCAACGCGTACCGCCCAACGCATGAAAGTAAAGTCACAGATAATGATTTGTGCAAGTAACGTGTTACGTGTTATGAATGAGATAGAGGGGTTATACATTTTTGGAATGAGAGAGAGATGTCCCGTGTAGGCGAGGCAGAAAGATAGGACGGTCACTTGGGGACAAAGTAGTGTCACTTGAGAGCCACTGAAGTGCTGGACCAGCGATATCCATGCGGGTAGCACCGGTAATATAACTCGAGAATGTAAAGACCTAAGGTAATGAGGTGCAAAAGGAGGATGAGATACGGTGATTTGAATATGTCGAAAGGGTGAGGACCTGGAGAAAGTGAGTGTTTTGCGTACTTGGGAATGCCCGTGGCATCGGGTGGAGCCACGGGAAGTTGAAGAGAACACGAAGACCCTGAGTGCATTTAGAAGAGTGTGGAAGTAGAGCCCAGTCTTACTCGCTAGTCAGTCACCTACATCCGTTAGAGGCTGGAAACGACTGGAAACAGACAGACACAAACTCCCTCACTAAACGAGTGGAGGATGGGCCCCATCCCCGGGGTCTCGGTCAAGTCTCCTGCAGGAGAGACCCGCATCCTCCAGGTGTCTCCCAGTCACCGAGGGACTCTCGCCTTCGCCTTAGGCAAAAATCTCGTCGAAGACTTATCCCGTGTGTGCGAGTAATCCTTCTTGGGGTGCCCGCGGAGCAGGCCGACGTCACTGACCTCTGGCGGGAAGACTCACAAACTGAGGCAAGGTTATTTGGCGGCATCATGACCCCGTCCAACCCACCAGGTTATCTTACGCTGTCCCGTCCAGCATACCAGGTTATCTTAGTCTGTCCCGTCCAGCCCAACATGTTATCTCACACTGTCGTATCCATACCACTATGTTATCTTACACTGTCTCGTCCAGTCCACCATGTTATCTTACACTGTCCGGTGCACCTCATGTTATCTTCTTCTGCCCCGTTCACCCCACATGTTATCTTCCTCTATCCCGTCTAGTCTACCATATGAATATGTCCCATCCAGCCCACCAGATACCTGACTGTCCCATCCAACCCACCACGTACCTGACGGTCACGTCCAGCCCACCAAATACCTGACGGTCGCGTCCAGCCCACCACGTACCTGTAGGTCGCGTCCAGCCCTTCACGTACCATGATAAAGAACATTTTATCCAGTTAACAAAAGATTCATGCAAAGTGTGTCCACTTAATACGTCCATATTGGAAATTCAAAACCAAAATCAATTCTATTCCTTCCCCACAAGAGGAAAACCTGGAGCAAGCGTCCAAAATATCCTCAAGAAGCAAAACTAGAATATCAAGAGAAGTAAACTAAAAGAGCACAGTAGAATTACAGGAATATCTTGTCGATGACCCAAGCATTACAAGACGAGGTCTACGAGCCGCGGCCTGAAACAGTCTGATTAAGCAAACCAAGCAACACTGCAAGCTGTAAGTGGTAGAACAGCCACTGAAACCATCATAAGGTATACGTAAGGCCAGCATTGTCCTAGAAAGGTGTGCAAGGGGGGGAATTTGAGATTCTCCAAAACCATTCTAAGGTATATGTAAGGAAATGTAATTTCTCAACTCTCTCTCTATATTTCAATTAGGGCCCGGCCTTGATGTGGACTTTTGTCAGTGACTGGAGCCTTCAACATAAAAAAAAGAGTTCTCAGACATACTGTAGCTGTTTTGAGCAGAACACCTCTAAAACAGTTAAAAGGTATACGTAATGTTAAGGCAAGGCACAATACGGAGCTATGTAGGTACAAGACCTCCAAAACCTTTGTAAAGTAGACAATAAGGAAAGATATGTACTCTGTACCCCTAAGTAAGGACAAAGACAAAAAAAAATATAACCTTATCTAACATAACACATGCTAATATAATATCCTCGTATAACATTATCATTACAACAGGAACACGAGCCAGTAAGCCCGCCCTCCACTCAAAGGACAAGCCACATACTGAGCGTTCCAGGCCAGTACCTAGCGTCTTACGACAGCCGGATCGCAGACACGACACACGATGCACCACCACCAAATTCCAGAGTCCAGGGCTCTTGCTAATAAGAATATTCTTCATTCAAGCCACAAGAGTCTACATTAATCATTATTCACATTCATCACAACATATTTCTAAAGTTCTAAGGTCTTTGCATCAGTAAACGAAAACCTAACCCGACCAACACAAAGATTAATATACATATATGCGGTAAAATCAGAGCAATACAACGGTTAACATTCATGTATGTGGTAATGGAACAAAATACGAATTATAGAGGTGACCTCCGGTGACCCCTGGTGAGGAAAGTGAAAAAGCCTCATCCGGTGAAGGAAAGAAACGACGGCCCACCACTTCCCATTATCAGCCTGGACGGCTCAACCATATTGGGTCTAATGGTGTTCCTGGAACACGCCCAAGACCCGGCGCTGGGCGACACGGCCATACTGCCGCTCCTTCTGGTGTCCTGGAACACGCCCAACACGCCACGCCCTGCCACATGGCGGTACTGACGTCCTTTCTGGCCTCCTGGGGCACGCTCCATGACATCTCTATGCTGGTGTATCTTCTGGCGTCCTGGAACACGCCTAGCAACCCACGCCCCGGCACATGGCCACGCTACTGCTGTTTCTGGCGGCCTGGAACACGCCCAACACCCTTCTCCTCCCCCCAGGCACACGTCGATGCTGCTGCTCCTTCTGGTGTTCTGGGGCACGCCCGTCACCCCACGCCCTGCCACACGACCATGCTCAAGCTCCTTTTAGTGCCCTGGAATACACCCAACACCCCACGCCCTGCCACAACTCTCACTGGTGTGCTGGAGCACGTCCAACACCGCACGCCCTGACACACGGCCAGTCTTCTGCTCTTGGTTTCTTGTGGTACCCTTCCAGAACGACAGGGTCTTCCATGGTCGATCGAGAAAAACAATGACCGTTCTGAGCAAGCAACTCCTATCATGTAACATCAGAGTACAGCTTTCAAGCATATTTCTTTTTGAGTAATCATCACTTAATAATAATAATAATAATTTAATTCTTGATGTTACCTAAAATATACCCGGACGCCATCCCATAATGAACAAAACTCAGAAATTGCCGAGGGACACTTAAACAACGAAGGAAATACTGTTGCGTCGTTATGAAACAGTCGCGGGCAACGGTGCGGGCGGACGGCTTGACTCTCTCAGAGGGCAAGAAGAAGACACACCTGGAGGCGTCATCGGAATGAAGTCCTCTGAAGAAATCACCCTCTCAAGAAATTACCCGAAGATCCCTCATGAATCTTTAATGTCATGGGCAGATCAGACTCTTCTGTATTCACCTTGTGTCTACCAGCTGGTTTCCCCCGCAGTAAGAGATGGAATTTCTCTCCACCGAATACCGCGCTGTTTCCGCAGCCCACCGGAAATCTGTAGTTAGGTCGTGCTATTCGCCGGCAACGTAAAACGGCGTCTCCACACTCATTCCGAGGTCATCTGCATCAGATCTTATGCAACTGTGCTCTATGTTGTTACTTGCATCGGATACAAGAACGAGAAGGGTTGGAGGAATAATGTCAGGTTCTTGGGGATAGAGCATAAAAAAAAGCTGTATTCAATGCTACTGCTGTTACGCTTTAGGTTATTCCATTAGGATATAGAGTAAATATCGCGTTATGATTCCCTGAACATAATGAAGATTTTTTATTTTCGTTGGAGGCTCCAGTCACGGACAAAAGTCCACATCAAGACCGGGCCTTAATGTAACATAAAGAGGATTATCTGGGGGGAAAATAAGGGACAAGGGACTGTATTTACGAATCTTAGAGGAAGTGAAGAACCTCTCTTTTAAAATGTGCCTAGAAGCACATTTCTGACACCAGTATTGCCACAGCTGTGTTTTACATAAGCTATTTAAGGGTTGGGTTTTAAGACCGCATTTTCCTCGGTTTTGAGCTTCGGTTTATCTCCCGTCTGTAAAAGCTCTCCAGATCTTAATCCACACAATACTGATGACATTTTATGGTGGTTCTTTGCACCGGTCTGTCCAGGGCAGTGCTCTGCGAGTCCACTATCGGCGTGGAACCCACACGAACCTTGTACATTACATAAGTCTTAGAAGCCAGATGAAAGCCTGGTGGATACTATCACGGACATAATGCTGTATTGCTTGACTGGAGATTCTACTGGTGTATCAATTTTCATGGTGCCCGGTTTGGAACTGCGTCTTTAGATCCTTGCAAATCAAGGACACATTCTGGCCACACATATTCACGGTGATTCCTCACGACCCGATGCTCCTTTATGTCATCCAGATGGGATCTGGTGCCCTGAGAAGGAGCCTCTGTTAAAAGTAGTTCTGGACTTTGCGAAGCATGTGAAATGAATTCTAGTTTACCCTGGACATGAAACAGCACTCGACATTTCGAACCGTGTGTTATTTTTCAGATATTGTTCTGTCATTTCGATATCTCTTGCTCTCTTCCTCAGTCCTGACGACGCTGAAGGCGCCTCCATAGTTGTACCTACCAGTTCCTTCCTTCGACAGCGAAGGCTTGTGGTATGGTTCTGTTTTCTTTTTTAAGTTTCCTCAATGATCTGCACTTCGTGAGTATCTGAAATGATCCCTGTCATTCCAGGAAAAGGTTTGGAAGAAATTGCTGCTTTCGATTCTTTACCAGCGAATGATATGGTTTTATATCTTATGTCTGTTACAGGTGTTCAGCCTGTTGGCAGTCTAACCATACAGTGGTCTGTGGTAACTACATCTCAAGTTGGTTACTCCCTCATTTACGTACGTAGCTTCTCAATAAATATATAAATATATAAATATATATATATATATATATATATATATATATATATATATATATATATCAACTACAGTGTATTCAACTTAATGTATGGTTTATATCACAAGGCAGGCTGGTCACAAGACACTGAAAAGCTCTCTAATCTCCAGGTAGATTATTACTCAACGCGTTGTCTCCCATCAACCTTCAACCTCACACCTGAGAATGTGAATTTTGAGACGGGATTTTACAGGCTTTCATTGTCTCTCTACATTCTTGCAGCCTCACATCTGGAGGCTTCTGTGTCCTGACGCAAATCAACATTCGTTCTGCAACTCCTGACAACTTGTACCTCTGTATTCAATGGAAAAACTCCGTAACGAAGCTAACTGAGGAGTTCCTTACATATATCTAACAACCAGAAAACTTTCCCAGAGTTTTTGTACCTGAAGAATCGGAATCTTGTAATGCCACTAATTCATATGAATTACTGTGAAGGCTGAATTTAGTGTACGTGGCTGCCTCAGTATGGAGCCCAGATATGAAAAAAAAATTGCTGTATCTTACATGACTGTTTAAGTGGAAGTAAACACGAATGGACTGTTGCAGTTTGCAGAGTCGTATGAATACGAGGTGCCGATGGATCTGGCTCTGTATTATCTCATCTCTCGGAATATTGTGTTGGGTCTCTAAAGCTGCAACTTGAAGCGTAACGTGTTCTCAACGTATGCTGGCCACTTGAAAAAAGGTCTATAAGCCGGGAGACAATATCTATGGTTGACTGGGATTTGGTTTGTTAACAGAGACTGACATATGATGATCTAATCCCTGGAAGTATGTCTGGAAGGTTAGATGATCTTCATGTGGATACAGAAGCTATTCTAATTTTTTCTTCATTACCTACGTAGCAAATTTCAGAATGGCAAAAGAGAATGCATGCATTCTCACACTGGTATGGTGTATGTACCGCAACCTATCTTCAACTAACGTATGTCTTGCTTGAGGTGACAGATTAACCTGTTATGCTTCGACTGGTGACAAATGAAGGCACGTTAGGACACCTCTGGATCACAGTCGCCCTGCGTCTCTTTAAAAGGACTAGCGGGAAATGATGGCACATGTTCTGGGACAACTCTTATCCCGCAATCGACTTGTGTCATCAGACTGGTTACAACTGAAGATATGCTGCGGCAATTGTGGCTCTGTTGCAGTACCAGGGAAAAAGAATCTAATGGAACGGGTGTGTATAATTTCCCTGTCCTTCGCCAAGCGCATGACCTCCAGAGGTATTAACCTCGGCTGGATTTTGAGCCCTGCCTTCCTTCCTTCCTTCCTTCTAGTTTCGACTGGATTTTGAATGCTTACTTCATTTTTCCACTTTCCTTCTTTCCCTGTTCAAACTGTACTTCTCTCGTCTCCGACTGTGATGTGAAGTTCGTGAAGACAAATTAATTTCTTTCCTAATTACCTGATCTATTCCCTCTGCTTTATCCGTTTCTTTAGTCCATCTCTTTTTATATGTTAGCTGAGACAGTACAGGTAACATACTGCCCTGATCATCTCATTAACGCTATATAAATACGTATATACACCCTAGCGTTAGCCAGGTACGCAATTTCTCGACCAACCCCTAGATGATGATGAACAGCTGGGTTGAGTGCGGACGGACTTGTTTCTGATGTTCTTAAGAATTCTATCTTCAGTTTCGTTGTTTTAAAGGGTGAGAAATTAATCCGTTTTAGCCAAGCTTATCCATACATATCTTACGGTCTGGGACCAACTGCTGCTCTATTGATCAGCCAAACTAGTTAATGTCGTACCCTCGCAGGTTCAGGAACGATTACAATTGTAAATACCTCACCAAAGAGTAACTGAATTCATCAACTGACTGGACTATTATGTTTCTAACATTTGCAGGGAAAACTGTACACAGATTCTAACGCTTATGTATATTTTTCCTGTTTCACTTCTGCTAGCAGTTGTATTTCACTCGGTTCGTCCCCTGCGCAATTGTGATTTGTGCCGGTATCCTCGGCTAGTTTACTGTGAACGCCATCCATGCTCATGCTGTGAGCGGTAGCGGAAAAGAATACAGAGGTCCTTTGTTTCTGGTGAACATGAGGCAAAGGGTACCAGGAAAGTGAAAGAACAATGCCACTCATTTCCAAAACAGACGTCCCTTAAGTATGGTCAAGACTGGCGGAACACTGCAAGTCTTCCATCACTGAACGTAGAGCTAAGAAGCGCATCTTTGGTGGTTAGACGCGACGTTGGTGGTCACTCAGGCCAAGTGTGACGGGAGGGGTGAAGGAGGAGGAGGAGGAAGAGGAGGGAGACCACAGTCAAGCGTATCTAGTGCTGGAGCGAGGCTTTTGGAGGACAGGTAGAGGGTAGGGTTGAGGCCGCAGAGACATACAAGCAAAGGAAGATTTTTACGATTCTTTTTATGACCGTACACTAGAGGACTGGTAAAGAGTGTGTCTGCACATAGGAATAACTCCCTTGCTGCCTGTTGTTCCGGCGGCAGGAGTTTACGACTGGTGGTGGAGGCCCCTCACAAGTTCGCTGACCTGGGTTTACCCAACGAGAGGCTGGCGAGGCGCCTTTTGTCGCGGAGTTCCACAAGGCATTTGCTTGCTACCCAATTTGCTAGGTTTTGATCCCTATCACATCACACACGAGGCATGTGTTGCTTCCAAATGAATATGTTCCTTGTAATACTTACAACTCCACAGGACTTGAGTGGATTTATGGTTTACTTTTAATGGGATATTTTTTTTTTTTGTAAATCACTAGTTTAGAGAATTTTCATCTGTTGAAGCCATTCCCTCTCTCTCTTCCTGGTTGGCTGGTATGATCTTTGGGTCGACTTTGGCAGTTACCCCGCCTTTTTTTCCCTCTCTCCATTTTAGAGCTTGTTACGAGGTATTATCTAGTAATACAGTCGTCCCCAAGTTATTACTTTCCTTCGTGATGAGGTAATGTTTATTTAGCGAGTCGCTTTGCTGATGTGGCTCTTCAAGTCTGCAAGTGGAACTGATGAGAAGGATGACACAGCTGAGAATATCTGGACAAAGGCTTCGTTTCGGACAACGACTTCAACGTCCAAGCACTCCTTCTCGGAGAGGTTTGAGGGATATGGTTTTTCTCAGTTACCGAGTAAACATTCGTTACATTATACTGTCGAAGTCACATGGGGAAACTGTTCTTGTATCTTGTACCTGTGGCAAGTAGGTGAGGGGACCACTAGCGAACCAGACGCCCACTGCCCCTGAAGCAGCTCCGAACAATTTTCCGACATGGTCTGAAAATAATCGACCACTCACCACCCATCACAATCAGTCAGCATCCTGGTGGTCCAATTACCACACTGGACACATAATGAAGACCACAGATACACCGATGGTATGGTACAGTTCAACACAGTTCTATTCAGGTTTAGCAACACCTCTGACGATCTAACACAATATATACGACACACAACACTTGCAATTCTAGAACGACGATTGAGTCTGCAAGGTTCAAGTCCTGCAGTTCCGAGTTCATCCAAAGATTTTCTTCAGTGCTTTTCCTTCTAAGCTTGCGAGATACGCTGACTTGAGGGATCTTCACGATTTAATGATCATGTATTAGCTTCGACATACCACAACCACCCCTTGACCTCACATACATCGGGGTACAACACTTCCAGCGTGTCATTAGCTGTGTGACCGCCTTGAACCCACCAAGAAGGACCGAGTCAGGTGGGTGCCCAGGGTCGTGACCTTCAAGCCCATTTGCAGACCAATGCTGGATGCTGGACACAAGGTTTGTGACCTGCCCACACACCCGCTATCTCGCCCACTCTCTCTTTCTCTCTCTGGTTGTGCAGTGAGCTGGTACTTCAGTGGCTGTCAAGTTTCCATTCCTTTGGCCCTGGTTGCAGTCTTTTTTTTTCACCTTTCTCTCTCTGAGGCTGCTAACGTTCAGTCCACAAAAACATACAGTCTCTCCACCTCACATATAACATGACAACATTTAATTCACACGACATGCTCTTCGTTAACTCAAGATCTTCCTGTGGTGAACGCCACGAGCTAACCTGGCCTTTCGGCACTCTCCTAAAGTCTAAGAGGAGACACTAACGAAAAAAAATGAACACAATCGTTAACCACAGTCGGTTAACAAAGTTATGATAACCCATCATAAATATTTAGACTCAACAAAGCACTTATTCCAAGTGAAAGTATATGAAAACACCGAGAAACCTTTTAAGCACGAAACATAATAGCGTTACCTGATCGACTGCCATACTTAAAAGATAATATTTTTGACGATATTAATGTTACAAAAGTGTGATGAACAACTGAAAGAACATACAACATCAGGCAACAGGCGCTCTAAGTGGAAATAAAGTTAAGTACTGAATTATTTTTAAACAGTGTGGTGACAGGAGTCAAGGCGAAGAAGCCCACCGTATACAAACGTCAGCCGAGTATAAATGCCAAGCGTAGCTGCACATAGATTTAATATTGATAAGCAACTTAGAGCCTAATAGTAAACTTGACAAGTCTCAGTCGGCATGAGAAATGTAAACATAACCGCTATGCTAAAAGGGAAACGCATTGAAAAGAAAAAAGGAACAAAATGTCATATAATCATCAAATAGCAATTCTAAGCGAAGATTTATGAGTAATCAAGTGTTACGAATACGTTAGGGAGACGCATGATGTCGTTGTGTTACGGATACGTTAAGAATATGCATGATGTAAATATGTTAAGAAGATTCATGATGAAGATATATGGAACAAATTGATTTCCTTACACACACACACACACACACACACACATATTGCAGTTAAATCCAATATGCACATATAAGACATGAAAGGAGGAGATGGCGGTGATATGCAAGAAAATGATGAGACAAAGGAAAGTGATAATGAGAACAAGGAAAGTGAGACAAGTGCATATAGACATAAATATAAAAATCATGACCTCAGCAAAAGTCCCCCAAAAAAAAATGCAGAAAAAAATATGCAAGTTCTGGGTGTAAAAGTTCAAAATCGAAGGATAATAGAATCGAAAGAAAACGAAATGATACTAACATGAAGAAAAGGACAAGATCGCACGCAGACATTTATCTAAGATGTTCGAATGCAGATCCTTCGGTGAATGCGGGTATGATCATCCCAAACTTGTACATAAGATCACCTTAGACGCCAGAGGACATTACAATGAAGATAGTCTATACACGTTCACCCCAAAATATACTAGAGATATAAGGAATATACCTCTTAATGGCGGATACACCCAGAAAGCCTAGCTGAAAAAGGCGTAATCTATTACTCTGAATTCTTAAAAGTATAAAAATATGAAAAAAAAAATTAAAATTAAATCCACCACTAACAAAGGCACAGAAATTTCAAGAAAAATAATGGAAGAAGAAGATGGAAGGAAACGGATATAAAGAGACGACATAAACGGAACAGAAAGAGTTGAGCAGAATATATATATATATATATATATATATATATATATATATATATATATATATATATATATATATATATATTAGCCAGACCCCAGAGACTTGATGCTCTATTTTTTCACATTCTAAGGCAGTGATCTAGTTTGTGTCCAAATCATTGGCCACAACCTTTACAACTCACATTATTAAAATCTACAGATAGGCCAAAGCGCCAATAGCACCTACAGCCTAGCATATTACTTTCCCCATATACATGTTCTACTTTACACATTTCACTGTGATGGAAAATGTTTCTACTTGTGCTTATCTGAGCTCGTCTTCGTGATACAAAGAGGTCTGTTACTTCCCTTCTATTTACAGTTTTGAGGCTTCTTACTGACAACCCAGTGTTGTTTTCAACATCACCTTTACTAAGTGCAAGTTTGGCTAAAGCATCAGCTTTGTCATGCTCACGGAGGCCTATA
>JAYMFT010405499.1:0-18612 GCA_038088735.1 Panulirus argus | reverse complement strand
GTCCTTGAGGCGTGCAACAGGTGTGTTTATGTTGGAATAAGCACAAACACCACCTTTGAAACGGAAACGCGAGTGGATATTATAGTTAGATATGAAAATGGGACTAGTGAGAACATCATTAGACAACTGTGTCTCAGAGTGTAGTAACATATTAGGAGAGGTACTAGACAGACGGTGTTCAACTGAGGAGAGGTTACTAGAGAGACCACGAATGTTGGTATAGAGAATAGAAAAAGAGGAAGGTCTCACAGAGAAGGGAGAATCATAGGAGAGGCCGCTACTACTACTGCTAGAGCCCTCCCTCTCATTGGCAGTAGAGTCAGGCTGAAAACCGGAGATTCTTAGCCCTCCCTCTCACTGGTGGCAGGGTCACACAGAAAAGTCTAGTCAGAGGGGTATACCGTAAATATGTAGGGGGTCATGGGAGGGGCCATTACTCTACTACCTGAGCTCTCCCTTTCGAAGGCAGCAGGACCTTTCCTTAAAAAGATTAAAGCTCTACCACGGCATGTGCTATGAACAAGATTTCATCTGCTAAGGATTATGCTGATATTTCACTTTCATACCCTTACCATCTCGATATACTGATATTTCATACAGCTCACTAACTCTCCTAGCCCCTGAGACCTGAACCTGTAGCACACAAATGGCTGGATGTTCCTTCCTAGAGTTTCTTATTAGATATTTACCTAACAAGGGATGGCCATCATGACACCTCCTTTTTCCTAATTTCTTTCCTTAATCATATTACTTTTCCATCCTTAACAGTAAGGTCTGCAAATCCCCAAATTCAAACAGCTTTTTCCTTTTAAACCTCCGGTTTAAATTTTCATCTGATATAGCCATGACTGGGGTATACTTTGCTTTCTCTTCCTTCTTGGTTGCAAAGTTCAAGGTCTTTCAGCTTCTCATGATATTTCACACGTTCCTTTTCCTCCATTTCGCTCATGGAATAACCCGGAATCCCCTCCGGAATTTCCATCCGTGTGGTTAGTGATCGTGTGACACACCACTTTTGCTTCTCACGTATCTTGTTGCGAGAGTTCTCATTATCATACCACTCGTTACGTGTTCTAACATTGCTCCCTTCTTGAGATGCCCTTCGAATACTGATTCCACATTTAAGAGAATTCCTAGATATCTTTGGTTTTTTTTTTGGGGGGAGGTGGGGTGGGATTTAAACGTTTTCATTAAAGTACTGTTTAAGATTACATGACTTTTCTGTTCAAGTTTTCAGTAAGCTCCCTTCTGCCCACCTTTAGATTACTTTTTAAAGTCCTTTTACATCTCTTTATCAACCTACGACGAGATTAAAGCCATAATGGCAGGGCTGGCGCGAAGCGCTCACCTTACGCCTCGGGTGATGTGTAAGACTGTCCTTCTACGGTATTCGTCAGCAAATATTTCAACACCACAGTCCCAGCTGGAGTCGGTCACAGCACGTTCACATCATATGAGAGACAGACAGACAGACAGACAGACGGACGGACGGAAGGAAGGAGGGAAGGAGAAATCATGACAAAGAGACGGTGCTGTTGCTTCAAGCTGAAAAGCGAGGGGAGGTTGCGACCTCACATTCTGGCGGGGTATGCAACACCCTTCCCAAGGGCGGAGGGGAGAACCTCGACCTGTCCACCGGGTATTCTCCTAACACCATTCCATGCAGGTGTGTATATACCACACTTCTGGGTCCCTCCACTTCGGACGGCGGAGAGAGTGTGTGTGTGTGCGTACCCAGCCGTCTCAGGGAACACTGCTTGGCCCTCCTGACTTGGTCCGCAACTGATGGTACGTACACACATGACTAGCGTAATGCGCATGACTGATCGGACACACACACACACACACACACAAACGACACCTGGTAGACACACATGACTGCTGGAAAACACACGTGATACACATGCGACAGATGATCCACACGTGACTGGAGGGGGACACACACACACACACACACACACAACGGATGAAATACGCACGACCAACTGCTGCAAGTACTGTTCGCCTCACTGTTACTCAAGCACAGTCCCTACACAGTACATCGACGTCACATTTAAGGCTGGAGTCGGTCACGGCGCACGTACAGCATCATGGGAACATCAGGACGTTTGTTATGCACGGTTCACAAGCCATGGGGCTTCAGCTTGGCGTCCGGGGCCCCAGGAGAGCCCCGCCAGTGTTTACTCTCTCTCGTTACGTTAGGGCCTTTAGACTGTGCATGTGTGTGTGTATGTGTGTGTGTATGTGTAAAGGCGTGTGTGTGTGTGTGTGTGTGTGTGTGTTGGAGGAGGAGGAGGACGAGTTGGAGGGGAGGATGGCGGCGCGAGATCTCGGTTGGTTGACGTAAACATAATTACCTCCATACCCAATGGTCGTATCGTCGTGTTTAACAAGGGGGTCGTCATCCCCGTCGTAATCCAAGGCGTCGTTACTGTCGTGTTTCGAGGCTTTTCTTTTTTTCTTTTTTTTTTACACACCGTTGTGCCGCCGCCTCCGACTTCAAGAGCCGGTCGTATACCATACCACTCAAGATGGGGGGGAAGGGTTGGTTTAATCCTCTCGGGCGTCACCGCGTAGAGGGCGAGCCATCATACCAAAAATGCATTTAATCCCGAGGGGTCCCTCTACCTCAACTCAAGTCTTACAAGCCCAGAAAAAAAACGAAGGTTTCGTCCTAGCTAAGCTATTCATCAGGTCATTGAATACAGGCGAGAAATCCTCTGCGTTATTTACGACGATCCGAGCGAACGCGACAAGACGATCTGGCCATATTCAGAGGGAGGAGGTGGGGGGAACTCTGAGACTCCTCCTGCAGGAGGGGTGAGCCAGGTGTCAGGCCTCCCACCACCACCTGGTGGATCCCAGCGAGCGACCCGGCACGCCCGCCGACGCGAACCGTGGAACGCAGCGCCTGAGACCCGTTGACTCACACCGGCCCCCACCCGTCCACAAGGGGCCCCGCCGGCCAGCCCCGCCCCGCCCCGCCCCTGACCACGGCCAAGCTTGTCATATTGTCTACCCCACCCCCCATCCTTCCCTCCCCTCCCCCTCCCACCAGGGCATAATGTACGACTCTCTCTCTCTCTCTCTCTAACACCTGAGTCACACCGCACAACTATCCTACCACAACCAGCCACACCGGACGATTATATCCTACCACGCCAGATGGCTATCCCCTATACAATGAGGCTAAAACACCAGCGTAATGTAAGTAAATGAAAAAATAATTATAAACAGCAATGTGGAAAATTACTGTAAATTGACAATAAGGCGAATCTGTGAATAAGTAATACACAAGACCTCTTACCGCACTGATCTGAAAGCTTCATTGAACTCTTCGTCTGTCCCAGACAGCATCGAAGTGACCCGGTGGTCTGCTCCTGTTGGAATTCCTTTGTATAAACCATTGTATATCCTGCGTGTGTCCTGGGCGGGTATACAGCAACACCTTACTGGACCTGGCAGGTCGGGGGGGGGGGGACGACCTGTGAGGTGACCTGCACTGTGAATGACTCGGGCGGGCTACACAGCGAAATCTTGCTGTCCACGATAGGTCAGAAGGGGAGGTCCTCTCCAGTGGGTGACCCGGGCTGGACATTTAGGAACAACATTCCCCCCCACCCACCCTCCACACCTGGCCTGGGTAGGTCAAGAGGACATGCCAAGTGTCCTGGATAGATAACAAGGGGCCACAGGAGAAACCTCCTTCAGTGTCTGAAGAAGGATTTCTGGGTCGGAACGCAACCTCCCTTCTCTTCCTCTTCCTTCTTCTTCTCGAACACGAAGTCTTTTCTTGCCTTCTGGATTTAGTTTCTACGTTCCAGTCTAACCCAATCACCCGATTAGCCGACGTGTTTCGCATCCGAACGGCAGGGTTGGGACGTTATAGCAACTGGCCTCATATGGCGGTCGATGGAATTCTTAAAGCGTGCCGATCTGCACAGACGAACGGGCCCAAATCATTTTTCTTTTCTTTCACGTATCAAGCAAAAATTTGCCCGAGTTTTCGGGTGCCACAGACACCGGCCGAATCTGTTCAACAACCCCCCCTGCCCCCTACTCCTCGGCTGTGGGCCAGAATGAATCGGGAAAGACTCCAACGTGCCACAGCTCTCGCCTTAATATGACTATCAGCAAAAGGTTACCACAGCGTGTGGACGGGTCCGAGCTTAAGGCCTGGTCTGGCCGCTCCACGTGAGATGCGGGAAACGATCAGCGATTCGTCCTGGGGATTCGAATCGATGATTAGGGTGATATCTTGAACGCTGTAACCGATTGGGATGAAACTAAATAATGCCTCCGACTTTAAGGGTCAGGTCGAAGGTCATATCCTGTACCGACGTGTACGAGGGGTTTACAATTCCATCGGAAACCTCATACGAATCGTTACTTTATCTGATTCTCTCTCGACGTTGCACGTTATCTTGACGTCAATTCATCAAACGTTCAGTATTATCTTACGACTAAGAACACAGGTCAGAGTTATCACTTTATACAAGGGTTCGACAAGCGTCAGAAAAGTCCACTTCACTTGCCAAAGACATCTCCGCCTGTGGTGTGTGCTAACCACACACCAACACCTGCCGTGTCCTTCCCCAACCAACACCCATCTATACTGTGTGCTAAACGTAGAACATGCAGATCTTCTTCTGACCTCAAAATCTGAACGACCAGATTCGTCTGAATCTCTGAACTCGTAATGGGACATCACCTTCCTCCAGTGATGATCATTAATAACTCTTTTTTAGGGGGCTATGTCGGAAGCTCATATGAACAGGAAGGATGCACGAACAAAGAGAGAGAGAGAGAGAGAGAGAGAGAGAGAGAGAGAGAGGGGGGGGGTGTGTGTTTAAAGTAGTAATATCACTGAGGCAAATGAATGTATGGTGCCAGTAGTTCCATGGACGGTAGAGAAGTGTCAGGCGGGATCCATCATAGCGAGCAGACCCTGGGGGCTGGGGGAAAGGCTGTGTTATTAGCGGCAGGAGAGAGGGTGTTAGTGGCAGGAGAGAGGGTGTCAGTGGCAGGAGAGAGAGTGTTAGTGGCAGGAGAGGGGGTGTTAGTGGCAGGAGAGAGGGTGTCAGTGGCAGGAGAGAGAGTGTTAGTGGCAGGAGAGAGGGTGTTAGTGGTAGGAGAGAGGGTGTTAGTGGCAGGTGAGATGGTGTTAGTGGCAGGAGAGAGGGTGTTAGTGGCAGGTGAGATGGCGTAAGTGGCAGGAGAGAGAGAGAGAGGGAAAGAGAAATACTGCCCACTGTGTGCTTGTCGGCCCATGACCTCCCTGGGAATGTACCTGCCAACTTGCTATCTCGCTGCCTCCCTCATCGCCCACTCTCCTCTTGCTCCCTCCTCCTTCTGCTTATCCCAGACACACACACACACACACACACACACGTCTGGCAATGACAGCAAGACCTGCACCACAACTACTGCAGCGGAGCACGTGAAAGCCTGGGTAATAAAGGGGAACATTGGGAACCATCTCACCCCTACTCAGTCTGCATCAAGCTCACCAATTCTTAGAAGGAAGGTAACGTGATACCCGTGTATACCGTGTCTATATACACCACCGGGAGGAATTTAGGGAGAGATATGAGGGTTCAGGCCTGGGGAGAGACCAATATGGTGTGCGGTGCCAGCAGGCAGGACATCAGCACTCCAGGACGCTCCACCAGAAACTGGTTGCACATCAAGAGGCGACTGTCAAGCTGACACACGTCACCAGTCAATGACTCGTGGTCTGACACCGACAGGATCTCCTCCCTGCCCCGCGCCACAGCCAATCACCGGCCCTCCTCAGAAAAACACACGTGACTCATGCATCCAATCAACTTAAATATGAGACGATGAATTCATCATTCGGAAGTAAATTGTACTGTTGAAATCGCTTTGCTGCCGTGGTCTCTCTTTTCTATTCTAAGAATACAATTCTGAGAACCGAAACTCAACTTCTGACAATACAGTGACCCAGCGTTCTGTTGCTGTTCGAATTCGGCACACTCCGAACTCGTGGAGACAATCACCTCGTCTCTCAAACCGCAAACGGCTGAACATTTTTGGGTCTCCTCGTCGTGATCGCGACAGACTTGACACACCTCTGGCCTCGACCATACGATCTCTGGGCATGACGGCAAGACCCCGGTAGGCCTAGCCTTCGACGTGCTTAAAATCACGTAAATACGACACCCAGGGGATGAGGGAAAGGAACGCACGTTTGGGTGAAAACCGAGCTAGATATGAGGGACGCGAGGAGGGCTGCTGAGTGTGGTGGCAGCGTCGGGTGGCACTTTTGGTGGCACTGCTGGTGGGTGGTGGAGCGATCAACAGCATCCGCATTCCTTGCCGCCTTACCCCCCGCCCCTCCTCACCTGGGACTGGCAGAGGGGCGGGGTGGGGTGGTCAGGTGGGTGGACAAAGGAGGATGGGAGGAGGGAGACAGGAACCCCGGGTTGAAGGCTGAGAGGGGGGGGAAGGGGGGGAGTCAGGGAGCAATGGTGTGAGGGGTGGGGGGGGGCTAGTGGCAGGCGATTAGTATGACGAAGGGAGTACGCGCTACGTGGATGAGGCACACACAAGGGCAGGAGGGGAGGAGGTCTCTTGCAGGCGTACGTACCGACGGGGGGGGGGATGTTTTATGTGACCCAGTGAGGCCCAGGGAGGAGGCTGTATGCAGGGCGCGCGGGCGCAGGTGAGGCAGACGACGCAGCAGGAGGCAGGAACCCCCAACTCAGAGGGCCTCAGGTGGACGCGACCGATCCGAGGGAGGGTCGCAGGTTCACCGTGGGAGGGACGGGAGGGTTCAACACCTCCTGGGGTGCGGTGGATTACGGTGGAATTGGGTGGGTTCCCCTGACGGCGAGAGGAGAAACGTGAGAGCAAGTGCAGGACGACTGCTACGATGAGTGCAAGAAAGGAGGCGTTGGGGTGAGAGGGTGGTGGTCTCACGTGTGGCACCAAAGGTGTGGGGTGAGGACCACAGGTGTCCAGGCAGGTGTAAGGTCAAGGCCGGCTGAGTCATCAGAGGCGTTACATGGCGGAGTAAAAGTAGGACTGAGGAGCAGAGAGGGAGAACACCTTGCACCACAGACATGTCACTAAGGGTTGGAGATCTACTGCCCCGCTGTGTGCGTGGGGCAGGTCCTGCACCCGAAGACCCTTCATTCACCTCGAGAAATGACGTTAAAGAGAGATAGACAGACAGATAGATAGATAGACAGACAGACTTTGACAGATACAGAATGCCGGGAGGTTTGATAACATAGTGTGGCCATGGCCTCGACCTCCGGGCCAATCCCAGGGACTTCAGACTCTAACTCGACTGTGGACTTAACGGATAAGACACACACACACACACACACACACACACCAGCAACGTGATAAGAAAGCACCCATTAATGCTGGTGGAATACGAGACATTATCTCGTATGGTACAATATTCTTTCAGTCCTCCCACACGACACGCAGAAGACCCCACCACAGATGATCATCTCTCGACGACAAATCGTCTACCCATTCTGCTACACGACCCGGTTCATTTACGAATTCGGGGTTCTCGAAACATCTAGTCGAATCCTGTAAAATTCTTTACTGTTTACAGAACCTGCCTGTCCCTAGTGGCTGGACTTGTAGCTACCCACTGAAGCTAAAACTTCCAAGAACCTTCGGAATATTCAAGACTTTATTCTCGGGAGAAAAGGGACCACATCTCTTATCCCGGGACCCCATTTCCCCTTGTCACAAAACCCTCCTCCGTTCCCCCGATAACCTTGGACACTTCCACTGTTACAACATGCATCAGCATCACGATTTTCAATTTGCATACGTCTTCCATTCGTAAATTATGCATGCCAAGCGATGTATCACACCACGAATTCTAAAAGATTATGCCCACAGCATAATCACAACTCCTTATAACACAGCCAAGTAGTAAATCATAACTTTGAATGAATGAAGAGCTACGTGACATCAGCTATGGTTGAAGCTGGATTACCACATGATAACGAATAAAAAAAAAAACACGTTTACAACACTACGAAAGATGGGGCTAAGGCGTTGCGCCACGAGGAATGAATGAAAGACTATGCGACGCTATAGGAACGTTGAGGCAATCCATTGGCATTCAGAGGGGGAAGAATGAAGAACCCATCTGTGGGCCTGGTCATGCATGGGCGTATAGCCAGGTGGGGCTCTCAAAGATGCTGGGGGGGAGCGCGCCGAACGTCGGGAGACAGCCATTCCATTCGTCTCTGTCGTGTCCACCAACATAACGACACAACAAACGCACCAGCCCAAAGCCACGGTGTCAGCTTCAGGCACGGGGGTCAGCCAGGGAGGGCTGAACACGACGACAAGACCCTTGGGCACGACGGGAACGACCCTTGGGTATTATGACGATGGCCCGGCCTGTGACTCAGTCTTTAAGGTTCAAGTCAATAGGCCAAGCCTAATCATACCCAAGATTCGTGCCGTCGGGCTCAGGGGTCGTGCACCATCGCGCCCAAGGGTCGTACGGCCAAGACAAAGGAGTCACCATGGGCGACATCCAAAGCGCTCGGGAACCAGGCCAAAGAACAGCACCTTCAGCAAGGAAACCGACGCTCCACGGAACAACACTTTCAGCCAAGGACCCACAGGAATCCACACACCATCGAGTCACAGATCCATGGCATCTGAGACCGGTAGCGCCAGATAGCCACACGGGGAAGAATGCATAAACTTGCCAGGCAGGTGGCGAATCAGCACGACTCATAAATCATCCAGGGAAGAAGGGAATGAACGAGGGAGGTTAAGAGAGGACCCACGAGGAAGGGAGAGGGGCACAGGAAGCAAAGGACGGTGGAAGGGGCGGAGAGAGGCCCTTTGGCGGCACATTAATTAATCACGCAGGTGGAGGTGAAGGTCAGTGGGGAGTGAGAACGTGAACAGCGCCACCCGACACACGCCCTGGAGGACCGAGCCACCACTGAGGGACGTTCACAAGGCTAGGAACAGGGAGTAAAGTAGCAGATAGGGAGGCCCTCCGCATCCCCTGACGTTCCTCACATCCCCTGCCTGTAACTAATCAACACCCTTACCATCAAATGACTCTCTGGACACCCCTTACATTTAGCCATCTCTTGCCTCCCTCTCCCACTGTCTGTCCCCTTACCATCCCTCAGACACCTGCAATCACATTCCCTTCCATCCTTCCTTCCTACCGTTTATCATCATACTATTCCTAACATCCGTCCCTTACCTAGCTAACACACCACGCCCTCCCTCCCATCACACTTTCCTCCCCACCACACACACACCCCTCTAGGATCCCCTCTCCTCTCCAGTAAACACACCTGTTACGACCACCCCCTAGCCACCAGCCATACACGAAGGATCCCTGGGTCCTGCAGGTGTCCCCTCGCCATCATCAGCGCCCCGCCCGTCCGCCTCATCACACACCATGTACGTCAATGGTCCGCCACCGCCGGCCCTGCCCTACAAAGCTCCCCCCGCGACCCTCTACGTAATAACCCACTCCCCCTGTCAATTAAGTGTCCAGATTATGTTCCTCGAGAGACTCCACCGCCCTGGTTTTTATGCCGCTAGGTGATGGAGGCGGACGGGAGGCCCCGCGGACGGCTGAGAGAGAAGACCGTAAGAGGAGGACCAAATTATGAGGAAGATAATGAGGGCTGCGTTGTCAGGAGGAGGAAGAGTGAGACTCGACTGAACTCTCTTCCATGAGATGCTGCCCTCCACTAAGGCGCTGAAGTCCTGACACGGTGGCCCCAACCCAACGAACCAGCGCTGGCGAAGACCACGCCGCTCCATCGTCTTCCCGTGTCGCATGGCGCTCCTTCCAACCCTCCCGCTGTCGTGCAAGGTTTCCCCCCCGTCGTCATCTGATGCTGCACGACGGCCGTCCCAAAACTCGTGCCACGTCAGCGGTGGTCGTCCGCATCGTCGTCATCTCTTGTCCTAACAATTACCTGACTATCGGGGGCTGCTAATCAGCCCACACTGGGGCGCAACTCGTTCCGCGTCCTTCCCTGAAATGGGAAGCTTAATAAGCCCCTTGACGGGGTCCAACCAGTTATCAAATTAGACCCTCTTTACTTCCCTGACAAAAGGCATCGACGAAAAAAAAAATAATCATGCCAGTAAAAACAGCTAATCAACGGGATTTGTATTGGCAGGAAACCAGAGCCGTCCACTGTCAGGAGGCCCTCAGGCGAACTCGCTGCGTCAAAAACCTTCGACATAATCACGGGAGTCAAGGGGGCCGAGTTGGCAAACAGTGATGCCCGGAGGGGGCAGAACGAGTCTGGGCCAAACGTCATTCATAACAGGAAATATAAAACGAATTGTGTTTAATGAAAGGAAGTGAGTGTGCCTTGGGGCTTGGTCGTGAGGCGTGTCGGGGAACGGGGTATGTTATGCCTTGGAGGCAACACTCCAAGGACGTATCGTAACCTTACTCTGTAGGCATACGCGTTGTGGGTCTAAATAAGCGCCCTTCGCATGCGCAAATTGCTGGCGACCGTGCAAACATCGCTGGCGACTTACGAGTCAGCTGAGAAACACGTGAAAGTCCGTTTGGAACGGTCGCTAGCCAACTGTCCTTGTCGAACCCCAACACAGGCATACCTAAAGAAAATCACAGAAAAAGCCTCTCATGTCTCTAACCAAATGTTCCCGTAAAATACGACACCAGATACGTAAAAAGGTCGTTGGAAGAACATCTACAGCACACTGCAGAGGGAAAGAGCATTCGGAAGTCAGAGGGTACAAGATGTACGATGCCCCAGGTGTTCCTCAACGACCAAATCGGGTCAGTGAGCACCAAGGCCAGCTCCCCACGACCTAACTCCTCAGGAGCAAATCAGTGGACGGCGCGGCGGGGCGGGGCGGTGAGGAGGCCGCCTGCCTGCTGACCTAGAAGTACTTCTACCGAGGGCAGAGCAATTACACCTTAACTGGTGTGACCCGGATGGCACGGCACAAAGTAACCCAGACATGAATATATCTTCGGGAGAGACTTTAGTGTCTTGGCGACCCGACAAAACCCTTGCAGCTGTTTACACTAAGGTACGTAAACACATCACGATCAACGATACAGGAGTCGGTGCAGTGCGTCGCGTCGTAAGGTTATCAGGGGTGAACAAATACGGTCAAGGGAGAGAAGTACTGGCTAACGCCCTTGCCGGGCTGTCGCAGAAGCTGGGTAAGTCAGCAGGGATATGGGGCCCCCGAGGGACGAGATGTAGGATGGTTGGTACTGCACTATGGCCTTACCATCCTTGGATACGATGGCCTGGTATTCTGACCCAGCCCTTAAAGCCGATTCTAGAGCCATCTCAGCATACCTAAGGGTCGTACCGTCGTGCTCAAGGGCCGCACCATCGTCCTTAAGAGGGTATAACACCTTCCTGACGAAGATCCTGCCTTGCCAGTTACTACAAACGTACCATAGGTTTTTTCTTGCTGAAACATCTCTACGTCTTTCCTACTCATACCACAATAACCTACGAGTTCCTGATCCCTTCCACTATTGCACATGGCCTCGTTGAGACCCAGTGGTCTAAAACTACTTGGATTCCTTTGTATTCAACCGTCTCCTGCTGCAGTCTCTCCTCTCACCGACCAACTACAGAATCCATCTTACGCGCTGGCCGAGAAAGGTGCACAACAATTATGGAGATAAAATGAATTATGCATCCCACAACAGCTCATTTAAAAAAAAAAAAAAAAGAGTGGAGTAATTATCCAGCAAGATTAATGGTGCCGAGACTGCTTCCCGTACGAGCCGGACGAAAGTAAATTCATCTCGCTGCACGAGCAAAGACGACCGACTTCCCTCGGGAAAATCCGCATTTATGGGCGAGATCTGGACAGAGCACCTGCAATATGGCGTAACAGAGGTGAGGACTGTCAAGAGGCATCGAGATTAGAGCTGTCTCCCTTCGCCTCTCGTCCGGGGAGGTAATCAGGCGGACTGGGGTGGCATGAGGCAGCAGCGGCGGTGGCGGAGGGGGGAGGTTAATAAGACGTACCCCGTCTGGTCGGCCGACCAGCAACCACACCTTGCCTGGGGCCTCATGACCTCCTTCACGCACTGACATACATAGTCGCACGCCGCCAAGCGCTCAAGCACTGGCTTCCCACGTGCACCATGCCGCCAAGCGCTCAAGCACTGGCTTCCCACGAGCAACACATTGGCACGTATGAACGACGAGTCGGCGGACTTGGCTGCCATGGCACTGACCCCTGAGCACGACGGTACGACCCCTATAGAGCGACGGTGCGACCTCTGGGTAGGGTGACCTGACCCTTTAAAAAAAAAAAAAGTCCCGACCCCACAGCCCGCGGCACGCGACTTGATGCTTCTTCCCACAGTTCGTGGGCGGAGACTAGCCATACGAGGATTAGCCGTTGTTAATACTTCCTTCTTCCCTGGAAGCTATGGATATTATCTCCCTCCAAATTTCCTTCTTTCGTGTTTCCCTCTTACTAAAGCCTTTCCACGGTGATGGCTCGGATCCACAAACGCCTGGGGAGATGAAATCGATCCTTCCTGCCTTTACTTAGTATTCGTATCTTTATATCTTAATCGTGCGAACGCTGAGTGGGTCACACCCGGGCCTGTGTCACGTACAGACCACCCAACTCAAGACGTGTTGCACAGCCCTCTGAGCATACCACGCCAAAACCACAGCAATATCATGATCGCCACCGCACCACAATCACCACTTTACACCACGACCATTTCCATCCGTATCGCGGAACCGACCAGACCGTACCCGGGTGCCCGCCAGAGTATATCCTCGCCAACTTATAAGGGGGTCCCCTCGCGTGTTCATCTCCATGTTTCGTTCACATTACCACACAGGTCAAGATGCTGTGGACGGGTATTAACACAGTGAATCACGTCATCTTGGAATCCACTTGTCTGGAACGCATACAGACGAAGGCCACTAGTTTAAAGACCTTAGTCCCAGGCAGTTCTCTACCCACTGGGTACAAGGGGGCTGGTGCGAAGACCAGGAACCACCGAGTAAAGCCTGGGAACCCTCGACCACAAGACACGATGAATGTGAGGGGAAACAGAAACCTTGGAGCAAAGACTGGACGCATCAACAACTAAACGCGAGAAATGGACACAGAAACCACGGAGCCGAACCTCAAGACCTTACCCAAAAGTAGCGAGGAAGGGGAAGGGTAAACAGAACCCACTGGGCAACACTTGAAGACCTTACCCGCCAAAAGCAAAGGAATGGAAAGGGGGGGAAAAAGAAACCACCGTTCCGAACCCAAGAACCCATCGCAATCAGCATGCAAAGAATAATAAAATGATCCGTTCCACCAAAACAGAAAAGCCCGCCAGAGTCCGCCCGGCAGCGGTGCACCGTAGCGACAACCACCAGCGACCCGCGCGCCCATCGGGGTAACTAAAACAGCCGAACACAGGACTCTCAAGCCCACGCTCCCTTAAACCCTGTAATTTTGACCAAATTCAACTGCCTTTACATCCTCGGTGCCTGGCCGCAAAAAAAAAAACCCGACTGCAAGGCACTTTAAAGGGTGTTGAACTAGAAACTGAGCAATATGAAGGAAACGTTAAGAGAGAGAGAGGTTGCATAAGTTAGCGCGGGAAACTGGAACCTACGTAATAAGGCGGATGGACTCGAATGCTAACACAATCTGGCGTGAGACTGACTCGACAAACATGGCGGGGGATCCAGCACGAATACGAGTGGGGAAATCAGGAAACCAAGTAATCTAACGGGAACACGCTCACCCTGGGCACGTCGATCTGGTAACGCTAGAGCGACACAGCGAAGTAATAATAATAGGAGTTGTAAAGCCAGCTCATGCGAAGCATTACGGCAGGATACAGAGCGGAATATCGTATGATATGGTAACGGGCCAGGAGCACCAAGTGGGCCAGGTACATGCAGAAGGTCTGGCAAAGACGACTTACTGTATATGTATCCTTTGAAGACGGTACGACCCTTGAACAAGACGGCACGACCCCTGAACAAGGTGCGACCCTTGAACAAGACGGTAGGACCCCTGAACAAGAAGGTGCGACCCTTGAACAAGACGGTACGACCCCTGAACAAGAAGGTGCGACCCCTGGACAAGACGTTACTACCCTTGAACAAGACGGCACGACCCCTGAACAAGACGGTGCGACCCCTGGACAAGACGTTACTACCCTTGAACAAGACGGTACGACCCCTGAACAAGACGGTGCGACCCCTGGACAAGACGTAACTACCCTTGAACAAGACGGCACGACCCTTGAAAAAGATGATACGACCCCTGAACAAGATGACACGACCCTTGAACTAGACGGTGCGACTTATGAACACGACGTCATGACCGTAAAAGGTCCCACTTTTTTTTTTTTTTTAAGCATTCGGTGGCCAAGCTGGGTGGGTCGACCAGCCACTCTCCCGGGGTAGGAGCGGATCGAGTTTCCGAAGGCGCTAAGCGCGTTACGAAGGGTACAAGGGGGTATAGGTGGAGAACACTCCGAGGTTGTAACTTGACTCGTGTATCATCCTACCGTCCATATATGTTGCGGGGGGAGGGGGGGGGGTGACCGAACAGACCCAGCCTGGGATGTGTGTGTGTGTGTGTGTGTGTGTGTGTGTGTGTGTTGTATACATGGGGGTCCCTCTGTAACCTGAGTGATATATCGCTCTCCTCTCCATAAAACATGGGTTCCGCTTTTGGTGGGTTATTGGGGCTTTTAGGCCTATCGAACCGCCAGGGGGTCGCTAGGGTCGTCGACGTTATAAACCACCTGTAGGAAATATCTTAAGATAAAAAAAAAGCTGTTACAGCCAACTGTTGCTAAGGCCACATATGTAATGTCCTGTATCTGTGAACTGAACGCATGGGGGACGTCACCTCATCCCTACAATCGACCCATCTTTATATCAAAAACACACTCGAGTTTGTCCATTGGCTGTGATATGTCTTCTCTGCTCACCCACGCCAGAGCATATGGCTTGGTCAAATCGATCGACTTTACTACCGCCTCTGGGTAACCTTGGCACCGCTCGATTGATGATGTGGACGGACGGTCCGTGGAACTTTGTCGGTCCGTGGAACTTTGTAAGTCCGTATAAGACAGGGTCATATACGCCCTCCCAGCCCACATTATACTCGTCTCCTGAATCCATCCCACTGAACCACACCATGAGTCACGCCAGCGTAAAAACACGATCGCATCTCCCAAGTCGTAATTCATCTTGACCTCTTCTTCCACAGCTGGTTGCCTCATGGGGTAAAAGCTATTTCCCCTTTTTCTGTTCCTCGAATCTATATCTCAGATCTGTCTCTCTCTCTCTCTCTCTCTCTCTCTAGTTCACAGGTTCGTATGATAACTCGAGTCTCAATCTCGCCACGCGTCAGTTTCTCATTTACACACAAAAAACGCCGAACGACACCCAATACACATACACACACACACACACACAGGTATACTTGGCCCCTACACCCACACCCCCTGGTGCCTCCAGACGAGACAACAACCCCCCCCCCTTGTGTACCCCGGGAGCGTCCTGGTTACCTGAGGGAGTCCGGTGAGGTGGACGGGCGGGCACTCGGGCTGGGAGGCGCCAGCAGTCGGGCAGGAGGTGAGAGAGGTGCCCCTGACACCTTTTAATGGATCATGATGGATGGTGGCTGGTGGCACGGGTGGAGACCGTGACGTCACGCTACATACACACACACACACACACACACAAGACACACACTGCCTCCCTCCTGGTAGAAGGTAAGGAAGCCAGCGACCAGGGAGGTATAGTACTGGCAGCTGGGCAGTGAGCCAGGATTGCAGTGGCTGTCATGTGTCACTCCTTTGGCCCAGATTGCTGTCTTCTCTTTTCGCCTCACCCACGTATGACCAGTTGGCATTCCAGTCCACCAACATACAATCTTTCCTCCTCGTGCATAAACACGACATCATGTAAGTAACACGGCCCTTTTCTTTGTAATTCTATATTTTCCTGCGGTGAGCGCTACGCGGTAGTCCTGCCTTTTAGTAGAACCACGTCTTAAGTCCTTGTGTGTCAGTATGCTTCACTACATATATCTAGAATAACCACCTCGTTGGAATACTATTGATCAATTTGCCTCCAGAAGGCGTGTGAGGGCTCTGAGGTGACAAAACACACACACACATACACACACAATACATAAACACACACACACACACACACACACACACGATTCACGCGCGGGCCCGACTCGGTTAGAGTCTGCGCGCGGCAGTCAGTTCACATCCAACCAAGGCGTTTCATCCTCCCCTATCATTAGTTCACATCCAACCAAGGTGTTTCATCCTCCCCTATCATTATCATCACTACCAATATTATCATTCCCATCTGCGGTTTTCGAGCCGTCTTCGGCATCTTCATCAACCACCAGAAAAGGAAAAAAAAATCAATTACATTATCCGACTCTTGTCAAGTCTATAGACCTCGCCGTTCTAGACCTAAACTGGAGATATTACCAAATTTCGTGTCCGCTTTGACCGCCGCACTTTCTAGAACCGCGACACACCCCACCCTAACTTTCTCCTCCACTTTCCTAAGGCACGTGAGAATATCGCCCAGTCTGCTGGACCTGCAGGCTAAGAGGAGAGTCACGCACCACACACTGACGGAGGGTGGGCGGTCTCGTCAGGTTGTGTTATACCCGATAATATCATTTGGGGAGGGAGGAGGTGGGACCACACAGCACAACAGGACGACCACTGAGCACCACGGTACGACCACTGAGCGCCACGGTACGACCACTGAGCGCCACGGCACGACCACTGAACACCACGGTACGACCTTAAAGTTATACAATCCTCGCCCTTTTGACCTCGTCCCTATGGGGTCTGTAAGGCCAAAGGCCAGCCTACCGTACCAAGGGGTCGCACTGTGGTGCTGTAATGGGTTGATTAAGATACGGAACATATCACTAATTAATAACCCATTAACACCAATTAATGCATCGTCAGCTACAACTGGTAAGTAGTATTAAGGAAGACACCTCGCCAGAGTGTGGATTGGGGGAGGGTGTATCACGGGTCACCTTTCGCCTTGATAAACACACTGGCGAACTCTGAATTCGCTACCCGCATTCGAACATCCGATATGAGACGTCCCCGAGTCTCGCGGGAGGTGGCGCCACAAGATCCGGGGTTTTCTGAGGGGCGCTGTGAGATTCCAGGGCGCACACTCACTGCTCACCCACCACGCCAAGTGCTCACCGCATGACGTCTGTGAAGTATAAAGCTTCTTTCCTACCTGAAAAACACTCGGGGCTCTCCCGACCTAATTGGCCCACGGAGCAGGACGGAAGGTGTGGCTCGCGCGACGCCTCACCCCGGCGCGTCGACCCAGGAGTACGACGTGCGACGACCTGGTCGCTGACTCGACCCTGAAGGCTCGGGTTCAAGACTATAAGCCATCACGATTTCCATGGGGTATGGGATTCGCACGGGTTCGAATCCTGGGCGCGGAAGTCTGCCCACAGCCGTCCCAGGCGTTCATCCTCCCCCTCGGACTTGTCGATAAATGGGTACCTGGCTCAGACTTCAGGTTAGGGTTAAGACAGAGTGTAACAAACAAACAGTAATCATAATAAACTAGGCACAAATAGTAATCACACACACACACACACACAAAAGCCTTCACATACTTAATAAGGCAGCTGACTCCACAAGGGGACAAACCCAGGAGGGTTGGAGGAGGAGGAGGAGGACGAGGAGAGGAGAGGAGAGGAGAGGAGAGGAGAGGAGAGGAGAGGAGAGGAGAGAGAGAGAGAGAGAGGAGCCAGGCCACAACATCCACCAACCAACACTCACACACTCACTGATGATACTTTACTCGCGTTCCGCACCAGATGACTTTAAACACCCCCCCCCTTACCCACCCACCCACCCTGCGCACGGCGGTACTACCCTCTGAGCACGACGGTACGACCCTTGAGCACGACAAATACGATTTGCGCGGTTTTGACGGCCCGGCCTATGACTCGATCCCTCTATGACGGGGGTCAGGTCACACACACACATACACACCAGACCACCACACCGTCTAGTCAAGCTCATGGCAGTTGAAGGAACGCGAAAGTGTTTATACTCAATCAATGTTCAACCCTGATGGGTGAAAGGGGGAGATGGGGGGAGAGGCGTCGGAGTCGTTAACGATGACGCAACAACATACCGTAATGACGTATGAGACTACGACTGGTTTACGATCAGCAGAGCATGAGGCGAGAGTGTGTGTGTGTGTGTGTGTGTGTGTGTGTGTGTGTGTCAGTCAACCGGACTCAACCATCACTACAGGTCCCATCCCAGCGGCACCACCTACTACTACCTACCACCCACCTTCGTCAGGAGGCGGCCACAGTGATGTCAGAGGAAGGAGGGAGGCCAAAAGGAGCGTCAGGCCACTATTTTTAGACGGTCGAGGCGGCCATGGTGTAGAGGGGTGGGGGAAGGGTCCTTCAGGGTGTCCTGCCACTTAAGAGGAGGGGGACACCTTGCCCCCCATCTCTCTCTCTCTCTCTCTCTCTCTCTCTCTCTCTCTCTCTATCTATCTATCTATCTATCTATCTATCTACCTACCT
>JAYMFT010405498.1:0-33805 GCA_038088735.1 Panulirus argus | reverse complement strand
CCGAGTATTCTGTGGTCTAACTAGTGGTGGGGGCACACAAGCAGCCAGCTCTCGGGAGCAAAAGCCAAAGTAATACCCTGTCCGTAGTCTTCACAGAGTATAATAGTAAGGAAGCCTCTTTTCAAATCTATACAATGCTGAATGATGTGAAGAATTAATAGCATTATATATATCCAAGATACATTCCTCTCAGTGATTTTGTTTCTCTGTTAACTATTTCTGTGCTGGTTGATGAGCTGTAATACTGTTTCAGTCTTCTGTTTAGTATGTTGTTCTCCTAACTGTTCCATAAATTTATCATTGAATTTTCCACCATTGTATGATTAGAACTTTTGGTGCACTTTGATGATCTAAAATGATATCTTTAACTTTGATATCCTCTCCAGCCTGTGAACCTCAGTTTTTTGGTTTGTTTAAGAAATGTATTTAACCTTTCAGTTTCAAAAATATTCATATAACAGTGATTTCCTTCTGATAATGTGTAGAAGTTTTTTAGGTGTTTCAGCTCAATTTGCTAAAAAGTGTGGGAGGATGGGCTGAGTGTCATGCGAGTTTATTATCCTATACAGAAAAATTGATCACTGATTTTTATTATATTTCCTCTTATATAATAGATCTTGTTATAATTGATGATTCGTTGATGATATTTTCATGACAGCAAAATTATAAAAGTTGATAAGATTACCAGCTGCACCAACCAGGTAAATCATTGGCAACGTCAGTTGAGGACTGGAAATACTGCCTGTACTTTTGCTTGAAACACTTTCTCCTCCTCATGTTGGTCAACTTTCATTGCTGGTTGAGTCATTGTCCATAATATCACAGTCTACACCATCCATAGACATATTATCACCAACGAGTGAGTCAGGATCATTTGGCTGCACCTCTAGATTTAACTAAAAGCCACTCAGTTTGCTTAATAGAAAACTCATGTGAATGTGCTTTTTGTTATCGTGGTTGGAGGTTGACTGACTGTGAGGAGAAATTATTATGCACTGCCACCTTGACAGCCATCGGTGCTAGGCCAGTAGCCTTGAAATAGAGGCTTGAAACTTGATGCATTAATTTGTGGCTAGAGGAATTAGCTGGCTTGTGAAAATATCTGTCTAAAGGAGTTAAGGGTTTGAAGGCCTTAATAACTGATCTAGCGGTCTTATCTCATAGTGGGACTAGTTCACATATTAGAGTAAATACATTAACCATGAGGAATAAGTAAGTATCTATTACCTTGATGAGTCTGTGACAATTATGATGACAGTTTGTTTGGCCATTGAAACTCTCTCCTGTGGTTCTATGACTTAAGGTTATGTCGGTATTGGATTTGGCACCATTACATTACTTTTATGTTGAATACATGCCGGACATCAATCTACATACTGTGCAATTTGCTTTGCCATCCTTGGCCAGAAATACTTTAATCCTGTCTGTTTAACATGCTATCCTGGGCTAGAAATACTTTGACTGAGTCTGCTTAACACATCTGTCCTTACCAGGGTCAGCTGTTTGGGGAGTATCATGATCCATGATTTAACAACTGTGGTACAGTCATAAGCTGGTTAGTATAACTAAGTTTAGAACTGTCTGAGCAGGTATTCATAGTTTCTCTTCCCTATACAAGATACCTTCTTGCATAGAGAACTCTTTAACTGGAACTTGGGTCTGTCTTATCAAACTGCAAAATATCATTGTCTTCAGTCTTGAAATAGTAATGGGTGAAAACTTGATATATTCCCTTGGCCAAAAAAAGGTCCTGCAACAGTCTACTGGCTTGGTAGAGAGACAGAAATCCATTTCCTCTTTCATGGAGGGTAGGTTCCAAATAGATTACTCTTATACTAACTGAATCCGGTTTTCTTTGTCAGCATGGAGGTTTATTTAAGTTTTCGTTGGGCAATAATAGGTTTTACTTTGCGAGTATTAAAGTATTTGCAAACACCTTTACATTATAATTATAAACTTCTTGAATGTTTTAGGTTGATAATAGCTATTTAATGGTTTTAATTACCTCTCGTTTAAATCAGTGGGTAAAGTGCATAGTGAGTATGAATGACCTCGATGTGAGAGTTTTCTTGTTGATTGGCTAGTATAATTCAGAGAAATTCTTGGGGTGTCTTGATTAACGATAATTTCCAAATAAGTCAGTGCAGGAACTTCATATTCCTGAACAATTATGGTCTGCTAATGAGGCTTACATTCTGCTGTATAGTCTTGCATTGCAGTGAAGCCCATGAGATAGCCTCCTTTGAATTTAAGTGGTTCCACTATGTAACACTTCATATCTGTGGTATAAGCTGCCACTTGTAAGCTAAATGCTACCAAACCCATTGTCCTCAAAAGCTATTCAGACACCCCAGTTACAAGTCCCGAAATCACATTCTTGTACTAATCACTTAGTCTCTTAATACACTTTAGCATAATTATTAGTTTCAGCTCCATTATCTGCAGAAGTGTACTGGTATTCCTTTGAGTTCTCCTAAAATTGATGGCTATGTTGACCCACAAATAGTTAAGTTTTGATTCTTGTCATTTGAACACTGATCTAACACCTCATAGGGATTTATAATACAGGTTGCCAATCAAAAATCCAGCAACATTGGGACCTTATGGCTGCCGGATTTTTTATTTTTCCGGAAAATTGATTGATTGCCTCCTGAGTCTATATATATTGTATATATTGTAACAGAAAATGACTACAGTACTTTAAAGAAAGCAAATTAAACACTGAATGAAAAGCAAGTGAACTTTTAATGTTGAACAACTAAATGAAGTGGTTTGGGTGCAGTAAATGATATAGTACTCTAATGGTAACATACTGGACTTACAGCACAGTTCTGAAGAATTTTCAATTAGTCCTGTAGACAGTAGAAAAAATTAAATACAGTTAACGGTTGGGTTGTCAGGATCATCATCTTCATCCCTAACTGGAATAGCAGCATCCTTCAAAGCTTTGAAACCCGGGAATTTTTAAACTGTGCTCACCATGCAGGTACAGACCACACCGAGATTCATGCCGGTAAACTGATGGAACCGGAATAACGATCGCCGGATTTTTGATTGGCAACCTGTACTGTGCTATAAGAACTTAGCTGGCTGTTGTCAGTCTGTTGTGGATCCTCCTCTAAATTGATGGACCTTAAAGCTGGTTTGGGAATTCCTGCTTAGTTGTGGTGCAGGTTGCTCGAACAGGTTGTGTGAGAGTAGCGTGCATCTGGATTGGTTGGGAGACATTGGTATTCCTCTCTTTGTAGGGCTC
The DNA here is from genome assembly GCA_038088735.1 of Panulirus argus. Lineage (NCBI taxonomy): Eukaryota > Metazoa > Arthropoda > Malacostraca > Decapoda > Palinuridae > Panulirus > Panulirus argus. The sequence continues at coordinate 30,552 of JAYMFT010405498.1, read as the reverse complement.
CTTTGAATAGAATTAGCATGAAGCTGACCAGAGTCCTTAGTGTTGTGTGTGTTAGTTTTGTGGAAAAAACAGGTTTTGAAGATCTTGTGGTTGGGGTTGTGTAACAGCACATGTGAATTGTGGAGGTGCTAGATATGGACAGACAGATTTATAGTGTCATTGTTGGTTATGGTGAAAACATTTTAGTTAAAGTGGACTAATGTGTGGGTACTGTTGGGACGAATATGTGTGAGTATAAATCTTGGGGTCTGCTGGTTGCAGCCCCCTTGGGCAATCCTTAAAAAAAAAAAAAAAAAAAAAAAAAAAAAAAAAAAAAAAATAAAAATAAAAAAAAAAATTGAAAGAACATGTTGAGTTAAGACCCAGAGGTAACATACACATTGGATTTCATAGATTTAGATTGACTCATACTTTTAACAGCTATGACTGGAGTCTCAGTTCCCCCATGCATATTAATTAAAGATGTTAAATGAGAATATGCCGTACTCAACAACTCCTTCATGTATCATCTTTTCCTTAACTTCAAGTGGGACAGTTTTCAATACAAAATCCTTTGTAAGAAGTTATACCATGAAATTCAGAGAAGATCCCTGACCTCTGTCAAAATTTAACTAAGAAATGCCTTATAATGACAGCTTTGATCAGTTTCTTGGACTATCAATCTTGTTTGTATAGCAATTATCATTTTGCTTATTATTAGTTGTTATTAACATCTCTGCAGTTGTTGTTGTTGCATCTTTCCTTTTGTCATGCTGAAGATATTCCTTCCAATAAAGTTTAAATCTCTCCCAGTCAGTTATATCTACTCAATCACCAAGCATCACCACTAGTTGAGCATTCACATTTCTATAATCTATGAATCCCTTGGCTTCTCTAATCAGGTTAGCCGTAATAGGATTAAGGTTAACTTTGCGTTCCTCTAAGTTGAGGCTTTCATCATTTGTGAACCATACCTTTATACTTTTATAAAACATTTTAAATGGGACTAACATATAAGTTACTGGGGTACTACTGGGGATGGATTAACCATTGTCATAATATTTTCAATCCTAGATTTTGAATGATATACACTAAAGAAATATTTTGACATCACATAACTGTATGTAATGTTGTGTCCTGGATCCAGTTGTTGTATGTGGTTGAATTGTCCCAGGAACAGTATTCATGCCGGCATGGTGAATATCAGCTGATCAGCACGTGCAGAGATGCTTGCTGGAAGGCAAGCAGAATATGTCATACAAGGTGTCGGCTTGGGGCCAACTTTGGTGAGCATGGTCTCTGTGGCTAATGACAGTGATCATGACTCGGTTGTGTTGGTCTAGGTATAGCAACTGCCCTCGAGCAGGTAAGAAAGCGGTAATGTCAATCTCTCTCTCTGGAATTGACAAGTATTGTAAGGTGTAGATAAATTTACAATTGCTCTCTGCCTTTGTGTGTTGCTTGTTGAATGTTAAATGTTGACATAGCACCCATCACAGCTGAGCTTGAATTCATTGAGCATTGGAACTGTTCATATTGGTGACTGCACTCAAGCATTGTTACTGTAAGGCATCAGCATTGTTAAGTAGAATACTGGAGTCATATACATGCTGCCACTGGACACCAAAAAGTCAGAGTAGAATGTCAAGCTTCTTTTTCAAAAAGGTGGTAGGCAATGATTGGGTTTCTTGAGAAAATGAATATATTACAGCAAAGGAATATAAAAGGGTGTAGTCCTGGAGACCCAGGTAGCACTTCCACTCTAATGAAAGGATAAATTTGCACTGGCTCGTGGAGCTGGCTATTGAGTCATGATGATTGAAAGATGTATTAGGTGGTTTATGAACCTGTTTTATGACTTCTTTAATCTTCATTACAAACAAGTTAAAACAGCAAAGCTTACAGAGTTATTCTAATTTTTGTGACATATCTGAGTCAGTATCAAGAAATTTTTAACTACTTTAATATCTAGAGCTTTATCAGGAAATTCTAAATGCCTAACTAGTTATAGAAAGAGCAGTGGAGATGATTACCTCAAATTCAAAGCAGGACAAGCACCGGACTGCGGCATTGTATGGATACCTGGTTTATGGCAGCACCTGGACAAAAGAGTGCTTCTTCTTCTTCTTCTTCTTATTATTATTATTATTATTATTATTATTATTATTATTATTCGATATTATTATTTTTTCATACTTGATTACTGTTTCCCACTATAGCGATGTAGTGCCAGGAACAGATGAAGAAAGGCTGCATCCGCTCACGTCCATTCTCCAGCTGTCACATGTACTGCACTGTGACCAAAGCTCCATATCCACAACTAGGCCCCACAGACCTTTGCATGGTTTACCCTGAATGCTTTACATATTTTGGTTCAGTCCAGTGACAGAACATTGACCCCAGTACATCATTTCATTCCAGTTCACTCTATCTTGTGCATGCCTTTCACCCTCCTGCATGTTCAGGCCCCTGTCGCTCAGAATATTTTTCACTCCATCCTTCCATCTTCAGTTTGGTTTCCCGGTTCTCCTTGTTTCCTCCGCCAGTGACATATATGCTGTCTTTGTCAACCTTTCCTTACTCATTCTCTTCGTATGTCCGAACCTTTTCAGCACACCATTTTCAGCTCTCTCAACTATACTCTTTTAATTATCACACCTCTCTCTTACCATTGCTTTACTTACTCGATCAAACCACCTCACCCGTGTATTTTCCTCAAACATTTTATTTCTAATGCAGTAATCCTCTTCTGCATAGCTTGCATCCATATGATATTGTTGGGACAATTATTATTATTATTATTATTATTATTATTATTATTATTAATATTATTTATTTTCTTTCCATTCTTGATCGCCATTTCTTACGTTAGCAAGGTAGTGCCAGGAACAGATGAAGAAAGGCCACATCCGCTCGTATCAATTCTCCATCTGTCATGTTGTGTAATGCACCGAAACCGCAGGTCCCCCCTCTCCACATTCAGGCCCCACAGACTTATCCATGGTTTATCTCAATTGCTTCAAATGCCCTGGATCAGTCCATTGACAGCATATCATATATATTATTATTATTATTATTATTATTATAGAGTCCTAAGGGACCCCTTCTGCAAGGGTTTCTTCAGCTAGCCAAGAGCAGGGAAAGGATGGACTCCTTTAGAGTGAAAAGTTCTTGAGGAGATTGTTCTCTGATGATATAACCTCTAGAGGTTACTTTTAACTCACAGTGTAACCAAAAGCAGGTGGAGTCTGATAATGCCCAAGAGAGTGGTGAATTCTTCAATCATGAACGCCATTTCACCAAGCAGCAGTACACTTGTATGTGCAGAATTATGGGGTCGATGAAGAAGGAAATGCCACTAGAGGGTATGCTTAGTTTTGACTATTAATAATTCCTTAATTATCCACTGGACTTTTATCTTTTAGGGTGTCTGGAATAAATGTAATCTGTAAATAAGCTGTCTCTATGCTCTGGGTAATACTTGCATATGCAGATTACTGACAACCTGCAAAACTTATCTTGATGGCTCAAGCCTGCAGTCTTGGACATTCTTTAATAGAAAAGGAAAGAGAAAACCCTTGTCTGTTGCAATATGCTAAGTAATACAGAATGAAAGTCTGTGGTGTGGAGGGTTGGGAAGAGGGATTGTTGGCCTGTTAAGGAAGCTTGGAGGATACAGAGTTGTGCATGTTATTTCATGCTATCCCTTTTGATTGATGCTTTGATATGATTGTATATGGGTAGTAAAAGAATAACCCTTAAAGATGCCCATGAGGTGCATATAACTGCAGTCTAACTTATCATCCGTGCTTTTAGGGGAAATAACTTCTTTTTATATTGAAGGAGGTTTAATGTATTGCCAGGAATAAAAGGAAATGTAAATAGTTTTAATCTTCATGACTTGTAAGCATTTAGAAAGATTATGGCAATTGTTTTGTGCAAAAGATTCTAAAATGTAGTTTTTGCTAATACTGTATTTTACATGAGGATCAAGTGCTGTAGAGATGATGAGATACTTCTCAATATAATTCTCCCCAACAGATGGCAAGTTGAAAAATAAAGAGACAGGAAAGCCATTCCAGTTTGTGGTTAGAGAAGGAGACCATTCATATAACCAGAGACATTATGAAGCCCTTGGTGAGGTGAGGTGATTATTCTCTTTCCAGAAATCTCTAATAATTTTTAACCAGCCCATATTATCAATATCATTATTATTAGTTAGTTTAGTTTTCAATACTTTATTCCTTGATAGATTATATTATTATAACCGTAGTAGGTAGGAACGTTTAGGCAGGAGCATTAGGTAGAAACATAAGTTAGAAGCAGTAGGTAGGAACATTAGGGAGGACCATTAGGTAGAAATAACCAGTAGGAACATTAGGTGGGAGCCTCTGCAGACACTGTGCTAGAGTTGTCCTCTGTTAGTGGCCTGTTAAGAGTGAGGCATTAAAGGATAAGAAGTGGCACTGAAGTTCACTAGTTATGGAGACTCTCTTGCCATGGCCACCCCCTTGAGGGAGTTCCAGGTTGAACAGGGGTTAGAGATACTGGTAAATAGATAGATTATAACTGTAGGGTACTCTGAAGAGTTTGGCTTTGGATGATAGATGCTGGTTTTGGTACATTGTACATGACAGGTAGAGAGTGGGTGCTTGGCAAATATTTTTTTTTTTTTCTCTTTTTTTTCCCATGATGCTAGCACACTAAAGTGGAATCAGCAGTAAGGTATCAAGAAAAATTCATCTTATTCTCATCCATTCTTTATCTGTAATGTGTCATGCACTGAAATCATAGGCCCCACAAACCTTTCTGTGGTTTCCCTCGGGTACTTCATTTTATTACGATTTTTTTATATTTATTATTTCTTTGTATGCATGTTTGCTTTATCCTGTGTTAGCAAGATAGTCCCAGGAAACATATGAAGAAATGGCCTCAATCACCCACATCCGTTCTCTGGCTGTCATGTATGATTTACCAGAACTAGAGCCCCTTGTCCCCATTTAGGCCCCGCAGACCTTTTTGAGGTTCCCAGACCACTTCATATGTCTTCGTTCAGCCCAATGACAGCACATCCCCAGTAAACCACATCAGTCCAATTCATTCTATCCCCAGTAAACCACATCAATCCAATTCATTCTATCTCTTGTATGCCTTGCACCCTCCTGCATGTTCAGGCCCTGAGCCTCCAAAGCATCTCTCATTCCATTCTTCCACCTCCTCCTTAGTTCCCCATTTCCCTGTTCCTTCCACTTCTGACATCTATACCTTCTTATTATTATTATTATTATTATTATTATTATTATTATTATTATTATTATTATTTATCCTTGGAGATAGCGGAGAAAGAATACTTCCCATGTATTCCCTGCGTGTTGTAAAAGGTGACTAAAAGAGGAGGGAGCAGGGGACTGGAAATCCTCCCCTCCAGTTTCTGCTTTTCTGAAAAAGGAACAGAGAAGGGGCCAAGTGAGGGTTTTCCCTCTAAGGCTCAGTCCTCTGTTCTTAACACTACCTCACTAATGTTATTTTGTCAATATAAGCCTGGGAGCATAATAAGATAGGTTACTTTAGGACAAGAAGGTCTTTGCTGATGCTGTACTGTTTTCCATACACAGTTGGTGATACAGTCTTGTTGATTTGACTTTTCACTTGTGATGTTTCTTGAGAGTGAAGAGGAGTTGCAGATGGATGTAAGTGTATTTTATGGTGTGTTTAAACGTAGGTGATTGAAGCTCAATGTGAGTAAAAGTAAAGTAATGGTATTTGAAAGGAAACATAGTGAAAGTTTAGATGTTGCAAAACCTTACAGAGTGAGAGAAGAAAATTTCCTAAACTTTGGTATAAATATGGCATGAGAAAGACTGGAAAAGGAGACAGAATGTAAGTATTTTGGGTTATCTTTGGTAAGTATGATGATACTGAAGGAGAGAGCAGTACATGATAGAAGAGTTATTGGTTCCCCTCATAGAATTATGAAAGGTGGAGGTGTAAGTGTGGAAGTGAAGAAATGATTAAGGGACAGTATAAGAGACGTGGTATGAAAGGGAATGCAAAGTGAATGAATTGTGGAGTGAGTGAAACATTATTTTGAGGTGATTTAGGCAAGTAGAAACAATGTAAGATGGAGAGTTTACAGAAAGAGTGTGTGATAGCATGATTAAAAGGGTTGGTATGAGAGGAGGACTGCCTGTGACTTTGGGAGATAAAGTGGAAGAGGAATGGCAGGAGAGAAATGGTGGAAGAATGCATGGAATGGTGTATGTGAGGTAGGCATGTAAGGATGGGGATGAGTGGAGACTTGCTGTGGCCACTTGATGGGAGTTCCTAGAGAGAATGGGCATCAGTGATATAGATTGAGACAGATCAGTTATTGTTACTAATGACATTATTATTATCATTATTTTATATTTATTTATTATACTTGATCGCTGTTTCCCACATCAGCGAGGTAGTGCCAAGAAAGAGACGAAGAAAGATCTATTTACTCACATACACACATATATATACATACTTGCACATATATGCACAATACTTACATATACATACCAACATACACATACATACATACATATACACATGCATACACACATATACACATGTACACACTCATACTTTCTCGCCTCCATCCATTCCCGACACCATCCCGCCCCACAGGAAACAGCATCGCCACCCCCTGCATCAGCGAGGCAGTACCAGGAAACAGACGAAAAGGCCACATTCGCTCACACTCAACCTTCAGCTGTCATGTATAATGCACTGAAACCACAGCTCCCTATCCACATCCAGGCCCCACAGGCCCTTCCATGGTTCACCCCAGACATTTCACATGCCCTAGCTCAGTCCATTGCCAGCATGTCGACCTTGGTATACCACATTGTTTCATTTCACTCTATTCCGTGCAAGCCTTTCGCTCTTCTGCCTGTTCCGGCCCCGACCGCTTAAAATCCCTTTCACTCCATCCTTCCATCTCTAATTTGGTTTCCCTGGGGATAGGGGAGAAATAGTACTTCCCATGTATTCCCTGCATGTCGTAGAAGGCAACTAAAGGGGGCGGGGGTTGGGGGCTGGAAACCCTCCCCTTCTTGTATTTCAATTTCTAAAAGGGGAAACAAAATTATTATTATTATTAGATATATTATTGTTAGTATTATTATTAATGTTAGTATTGCATAAGGATTTCGAGTTACACTGTTTAGATTTGCATAATTTCAAACTTGTAACATTTTAGATTTAAGGTACATTGTGTTGACCTGCTACACATATACTTTGATTTCAACAAATTAGAAAAGAAAGATAATTATTGTAACCATTATGTACTTGATGTCCCTTCTTATCTTTGTAAGATATATTAGGATATTTTAAGGTATTTGTGTCCCAATGTATCTTGCATATTTTGACAGTGTTATGGCAAAATACTGTTTTATTGATATCCCATCAACTGCCAAAGTATGTTTGTTTGTGTTCACTGTTCCCCACTATTTATTGCACTCAAATTAAATATAGGCATTTCAGTATGTCTTGAAGGGTCTTATCCTTTTACACTATTCTGTACTTCGTATGAGGAATCACTGTGGACTGCTGTGTGCCTCAAGTGAGGTATCACTGTTGATTGCTTTCTGCCTCATATGAGTTTAATGCTTCCAGCCCTCATTTGACTTTACAAGTGATGTATGATTCCATATCTTATCCTTAGATGTCTCTAGCAACATAACAGTGCAGATGAAAAAAATATGCATCAAAGTCACCCATAAATTGTCAAAGAGAGAGTACAGTAATTGTGTTATAAAGGCAGGAAGCTAGATTTACATGGTCAACATTGTTGTCCATTTTATGATAAAGTGAACAGTTTTTGTTGCACAGGTATTTGTCCTTATAGTTTTGGTGAAAGTAAGATTATTTTCGTTTATTCTTGTGGATAATGATTTGTTGTGTAAATGATATGTACATAGGTAAATAATGCATTGGATATATAGAAAACACATATATGTAAAAGATATGAAGTAACGCATTAAGGATGTGTAAAATTACTTCAAGATGAAAAACATGAAGTGTGTAATGTGTTCAGAAGTATATAGAATGATATCACTCTTAGTTCGAACTATATTATATACTTATGTAAATAGAGTGCAATGGTGCCACCTGCCAGGGCCCTTCCCCATTAAATCAACTTCCTCTCACACTAAAAGAGAGGAAAGTATATTATTTATTTAGGGGTACTTTTTTCATTGACATTTAATAAACAGATATTTTGTAAGGGATTTTTTTTTTTTTTTTTTTTTTTTTTTGTACAGTGGTTGAGCATTATGTCAGATGAATTGCACTGTTTAAGAAAAATAGGATGTAAGGTTGTCACTCCTAAGGTTGAATTAGAAATCCTTAGAAGGTTTGGCGCTGGTCAGAAACACCTGGTTGTAGCCAAAATTTTTGAGTCTTCTTTGTTACAGTTAAATTTTCAATATATTATATAATCTTGTAATAATAAAGTATGTCAAGATAGATCTGTACTTTTCATGCATACTTTAATGTTGTAGGACATTTGATTTATATCCCACCATCTGGCAAAATATGTTCGCATCCCACCAGCTGGCACTGAACTTGTAACAAAAATATGTCTCCAGTGTTTGCCCTTACCAGAGTTATTGGGATTATTGGTATTTCATATGTTCTTACAGAAAATTATTGAGGATTGAGGTTATACTCTTCAGCTTGTTTTAATGTTGATGAAGCTGGTTTATTTTGGAAAAAATTGCCTATTAGGCATTTATTAGCAAAGAAAACAAAGACTGCCATAGTTAATGGTTATCAGATATTTTTTGACTCTTCTATGTGGAGGGACTACCGAAGGAGATTCAAAGCATAACCAAGCTCTTTGAAATGTTAAATTCAGAAAATCCCTGGGCTGCAAAGAGCTATATAAAGCCTGTATTTCATGTGATTTGGCAATTGGAGAGTCAAATAATTTAGGGGATGACAGACAATAAATTATTCCACCTCAGTACACTCCAGTAGCAACTCAACTCCTCATCGTTACCCTTTTTGTTAAATATCCATAAGATTTTTTCTGCACTGCCTGAGATATGGCAACACCTTAAGCCATTGAATTTCATCTGCATTACATGTGATATGGCAACAGATGCTGAATCATATAATTAAGGGGGTGACTAGGCATGTCTACCATCACTGCCCACCTGGATAGTGGGAGGCTTAGTGAGCCAGCACTTCAGTGGTTGTTAGTTGCACTTCTGTGACCCAGGTAGCTGTCTTTTTTTTTCTGCCTCAACCACGCGTGGACTACTGGCATTCTGTCCATGATCGTGCAATCTCTCTTTGTCATACATGACACTTGACAACACTTAACTCACGCTGCTTATTCTTCATAACTTTAGATTTTCCTGCGGTGAGCACTATGTGCTAGCCCTGCCTTTTGGCAAAATTTTAGCTGCAGTAAATAGAAGTAGTAGGTAGGAGCATTTAGGCAGGAGCATTAGGTAGAAATGATAGGTAGAAGTAATTGAAAGGAGCATTAGATAGAAGTAATCAGTATGAACTTTAGGTAGGAGCCTCAGCAAACACTGTGCAAGAGTTGCTCTTTGCTGGTGGCCTGTTGAGGGTGAGGCACTAAAGGCTAAGAAGTGGAACTGGAGTTCACTAGTTATGGAGGCTTTGTTGCTGTGGTTACCCCTACTAGGCAGGGCTAGTACATGCACTTCTCTCTGTCTCCCAGTAAACCCTAACTCTACTCCATTCCACTCAAGCATTAGTACAAGACCTCATCAACACTTTTGCAGTGTATCTTCCTTAAGGTTTTAGTAGATATTTTCTTAATTATGTCATAACAGAGTGTGATATAAGGTTGTTAAACTGAGCTGTTCCAGTTATAGTTCATCCATAAGGGTTAGTTTGGGAAAACTTTTATTCGGGAACATAAAACCCCTCATGGGTTTGATTTACTTCACTTAGGATGGTGTCAACTTGTGACAGGTTGTTTGGACTGACCAGTGATGTTGTAGCCTGTCATGAGTCAAGATTAAGATTAATATTGTGCTTGAACTTTTTAGCAACTTTTTCATTTTTGTTAGTTGGTTCTTATCAAATTTCAGGCAGTGACTGAAGAGGTGTACAAACTTTTGGAAACAGAATGCAAGCTAAAACGAGCTCCTGTTCCACATGATGCCAGCAAAGATGAGCCAAGCACATTTGTATTTATCTCAGAAGATGCACTGGTAAACAAGGAGAAGCTCTTAATTCTCATCCATGGTAGTGGAGTAGTGCGTGCTGGACAGTGGGCTCGCAGGTTAGTAAATGTTTTATGGTACTTCACACTCTAGCTGTCATGTATAATTCATTGAAATCAGATCCTTCTTTGTTTTTTGAGTATTTGATATGCCTTGGTTTAGCCCAGTAACAGAACAATTCAGGTTGCTCTGTCCTATCCATGCCTCATAACCTTTTCCATTGTTAGGCCTCAAACACCCAAAGCAACTCTTCTATCCTTCTCCTTGTTCCCTCCACTTCTGACACATGTACCCTCTTAGTCAGCCTCTCAGGATGTCCAAACCATTTCAGCAAACCCACTTTAGCCTTCTCAACATGTTCTTCCAGCCACACGTCTCTCTTACTGTATCATTCCTTATTTGATCAACCTTTCTCACTCCACATATCTTTCTCAAGCATTTTATTTCCAACACATCCACTCTCTTCCATACTTTATCATCCTTGGCCCATGCTTCACATCCATTAAACACCACTGGGAAGCCTATAGAATTAAACATATCCAACTTTGCCCTCATAAACAGTAATCTCTCTTTCCACATGCTCCTCAGTGCACCCAGGACTGTAGCCTCCTCATCCACCTTATGGCTTCTTCTTTTTTTCTGGTTCTAACTGCTGCCATGTTCACTCCTAGGCATGTAAAACATTCCATTTCCTCAGGGTTCCCTCAGTATAAACTCACACTCCAACCAGCATTTCTCATTCAAATGACCCTGCTAAATTGAATAACCTTACTTTTATTTTTTTATTTCTCCTTTCACACACTCTCTCACACTATTTGTAGAATTACTTAGGAAAGCAGAATTTTTTCCTGTGCCTTTTTAGCAACATGAGAGACCTCTTTAGGCTAATAATGATATGATAAATTAGCTGAATGTTTAAACATAAGTGGGAAAAGTTAGAACATCAAGTGAAGTCTACTGCTTTTGCCTAACAAAACAGCAGTTGATATCAGCCACCTTTTAAGGGTTAAAGATGTAATTTAAGGTTAAGCAAGTAACTGAAGTGTAAAAAGAATAAGGATGTTTGTATTAGATGAGATAGCCAAGTAGAGGAGAGGAAGAGTGGATAGGAGGACTGTAGGGAGAAGAGAAATTAGAGAATTATATTACAGTAGTGGTTTTGAGTATACATATACCCACTAAAATGGATTACAGTGTGGATACTGGCTAAGGACAAGAAAGTCATTAGAAAGAAATTAGTTCTTCATACAACTTTAATTTTTCTATAGCAATGAACCCTTGGTAATTAAAGTTTACTTGTATGTTGTTTTATATAAATAAATTCTTGAAAGCACTACAGTATTGGATTATAAATGAATTGATAATTATGGTGATGTGAATTTTGACATAGTTTGACATTTTTTCCAGACTAATAATAAATGACTCCCTGGATTCAGGAACACAGATTCCATTTATCAAGCATGCTCAGAAAGAAGGTTATGGTATCTTGGTCATGAACACAAATGACAATTACCGGATTGATAAGAATAAGTGCAGAATTAAGATTAGGGTAAGTAACTGAACATAGTATTCATTCAGGTCCATGTTTTTTTAGCTGGATGTCGTTATGCAGTTTCTTTTATTCTTTACCATTTTCATTGTTACATATTGGTGCTAGGAATATTGCTCTGATACATATTTTTCTCTCTATTTGTCTGTTTTTCCGTCCATCTGTGTTTCGGCATTTCATATATGTTTTTATTTGTCACTACCCAGTGGAAGATAATATATAAAAAATTTTTCAGACATTTTACTCACAATACAGGTTTCCCTTGCCATTAAGTTTTAATGGTATACCTTCAGCTTTTTGTAACTGAAATAAGCTATTCTTAATACAGCCTTGATGTTTTGTAAATTTAGATCCAGCTTGAAAAGTTGAACAGTTAGATGCAAATTAATTTTTCTGTAGAAGTAGATGTTTGATATACCCTTGTCTAAAGGTCATGGAAGCTGTAGATACTTGTTAAGTTGCTAATAAGAAAACAATAAATATTGAATATGTTAAACAGGAAGATGCTAAGATATGCTGATGGTTTGGTAAATAGAGTGGAGGTTTGTTTAAGATGATATGTGACATGGCAGTTGGAGATAGTACATATTGCAGATGAATTTCTTAAGAAAGAGATGCTTGTGTTTTTGTTTAGGATTTTCAATGTATGTTTGAATCACGATGAGATGCCTGTTAATTAGCAAATGCTTGTAGAATACCACTGTATAAGGGCAAGGGGTACAAAAGTGAATATTTGAATAACAGAGGTGATAATTTGTTGAGTGTACTTGGTAAATTGTATGTGAGAGTGGTGATGAAGAGGGTGGTGGCATGTATAGAACATAAGGTTGTAGAGGAACAATATGGTTTCAGGAGTGGTACAGGATGTGTGGTTCAGATGTTTGCTTTGAAGAATATGTGAGAAATATTTATGGATATATAGAAAGCATATGATAGGGTTGATATAGATGCTTGGTGGAAGGAAAGCTATTAGAAGCAATGAGCAGTTTTTAGCAACAGATTAAAGGCTGTATGAGAGTAGAAAGAGAGGAGGGTGAATGATGTCACCGTGGCATTTTAGTCTGTTTATGGATGGTGAGGGAGATGAAGGTTTTAGGGAGAAGGGTAGGTCTGCACTGTCAGGGGCTGGGTGGGGTGAAGGGCTTGGAGGTGAGTTATTTACTGTTTGCTGGTGACACAGCATTGGTGGCAGATTCAAGTGAGAAACTGCAGAAAATGGTTTTGAGTTTAGAAGAGTCTGTTAAAGAAGGGAGTTCAGAGAAAATGTGAATGAAAGCAAGAGTATTATGTGTTGCAGTGTGAACAGAAGGTTAGTTAGGGGTTGTGAGTTTGAGTGGAGAAAACTTGGAGGAAGTGAAGTGTTTTAGATAGAAATCAGGGAGTGGATATGGCAATTAATGGAACCTTAAGAGCTGAAGTGACCATAGTGTGGATGGGGAGGGGTTTTGAAGGTCCTCGGTGCACTGAGGAACTTATGGAGTGATCATTGTCTGTAAGGGAAAAGATGGGCATGTTTGTTGGTATAGTAGTCCCATCAGTATTACATGAATGTGAGTCGTTGGCTCTAGAGAACAAAGTATGAAAGAGGGTGAAAGTGTTGGGAGACAGAATTGAAGATGGACTGAGGGATTGAAAGTGGTTTTCAGTGCTTGAAGCTTGAACATGCAGGAGGGTGTAAGGCATGCATGGGATAAAGTGAATTGGTGATATGTATTATACAGAGGATGATGTGCTGTAGAAGAACTGAATCAAAGCACATGAGGCAGTCAGGGGAAATCATGGAAATGTCTTTAGGCCTTGGTTGTGGATAGGGAGCTGTGTTTCAGTGCATTATCCATAACAGCTAGAGAGTGAATGTGAGCAAATGAGGCCACTCTTCACTTATTTCTGGTGTTACCTCACTAATGTGGGAAAATGTAGGAAAAAAGCATATAATATGTAAGTGATTTATGGAAATGTTTTTCTGGAAAAAAGTACATCTTATATGGCAGGAAATATGGTATATAGTTTGAGTGATATATTAGTATCTTGTACATATGATTAGGGAAAATTGTGTAGCCTTGTTTGATTACCAGTAAAAGAGAATAATGATAAAAACTTAGTAAGATAAAAGACACTAGAATAGATTTAAAAGAGGGACATTTGTTTTTACTCGTTTTAAAGTGAATAACAGCACAGGCCTCTTGATTTACTAATAACAGAACTGTAAATGAAATGTGATAAACAATGAGATGTTGAGGTATGCTAGGAAAATTTATTTGTGGGTAGGACAATGAACTGTGGAAGGAGTTGCTTATCGGTGTTATTCACCCTTATATTTTCTGTATTTTATGTGAGAAATTATGGAAGACTGCTCTTTGACTCGCATGAAGTTTAATGGTTCCAGTAATCACTTGAATTCCCAGCTGATGTATGATTCCACCCCTTAACCATAAATGTCATCAGCAACCAAACAACACACTGGAAAAAATATCTTGCCTTAGAAGTCACCTGTAAATTGTCAAAGAGAGTGTAACTACATCATCATGGCATGAAATCAGATTTAAAAGCCCACTATGATAGTCAATTTTAGGATAAAAGAAACAGTTTCTCATTTATTAGAGTTTATATTTTTTGTTGAATAGTCTATTTTTTTGTTTAATCATTCAAAGAATATTGTTTGTGTAAATTATAAGTAGATTTATAAATACAGTAAAACTTATGTTGTCCATAATTCAAAACAGAGAAATGCTCAGACTGACGTGTGTTTTTAGTTGTGGTTAGCAACCCTCTAATATCTGAAAAAACTTCAACATATTTAAAAAGATTTGTAACATTATTTTAAATCATGCATGCACCATGCCACAGCAATTAGTGTACTCACTGTCCTGTGTTTTGTAAAGCTGGTGACTGTTTACCATCTCCCATGTGCTTTCTGGTGCAGTGTTGTTTGCTGGTCTTGCAGTGTTCTGTGCTGGTCTTACATTTTTGTATTTTGTGCACTCTGATTACTATAGCTGACAATGGACCCTTTCAAGTGTTGTCATCTGAAGCCTGACAGCTCCTTGAAGCTGTCTACGCGTCACATGAAGTGCAAGAGGAGCGGCTTAATCCTTGAAAAGGAGTTCTGCAGGAGGCTGACAAAGGGCGAGTCTGAGGTGGTACATTTAAAGACCTTCACTGTCAGCATTATGACCATTTACATCACCAAGCAGTAGAAGATTGTGGCATTTAGTAGTGCTTATTTTCTTACATACTTTAATACTTCCCCTATATAAAATATTTACAGATAGGTAAAATATTTTAAAATGTGTGTGTGATAGAAAGTGTGCCAAAACTTCTGTGAGGGTTAGCAGGTGGAATAAGTGTGGGTCCTAAGTGGAGCATGCCATGTTCCTGCCAGTGGGTCAGTCTCAGTAACCACTGTTTTGTGTGGATCTGTGCTACTTGTGTGATGTAGGTAAACCCATTAAAGTGATTTTCCTACAACCTGCTGTGTTTGTGTTTGTAAATATGGCATCCAAACATCCAGCAACATCTTTTCTTACCCCAAAACCAGCAGCTAAATGAAAGAAAACCTCTTTGACCATAGAAACAAAGCTAGAAATCTTCCTAGGCACTGATGCTGGTGAGGGGGCTTCAGTAATGCAGAAAGTGTGCCAAAACTTCTGTGAGGTTTGTGTGCCAGTCTGTGCTACTTTTTCAATTTGTGTATACCTGCCAATGTGATTTTCCTGCAGTCTGCTGTATTTGTTTGTTGAAATGGCACCCAGAAGTCCAACAGCAACTTCTACTTTATAAACAGCAGTTAAACGGAAGAGAATCTAAGGACATGCTGATGCTGATGAGGAAGCATCAGCATTTGGGTGTGCCTACAGTCCATATAAATTTACAATATACAACGTAAAGAAGAATCCAGAAAAAAATTTAAAGAGCATTGTACCACTTTACTCTACTGCTAGGATAACCACAAGGGTTAGAAATCCACTTTTGGAGATGGAGAAAACGCTCTTATTATACTAACAGCAAGAGACGAAGAAGAAAAGCAGCCTCAGAAACATATAGAAGACGATGTAGTTGAGTCAGAGCCATTTCAAGCAAGGATGGCTCGATAAGCTTAATCGACGTCAGAAGCTTCATAACATGAAAGTAATGAGAGAATCTGCTACATATGATTTCTCTTGGTGCGAGGTTTTTGCAGAACATAACCCCAGCATAAAGCAAGGGATGGGCAATTTCTGAATTATTTATATTAAAAAAACTTGAATAACCAGAATTTTTGTTATCCGAAACAACCAATTTCCCAAAGCATTTTGGATAACCAAGGTTTTACTTTACTGTAATTTGTATTGTATGTGAAAAATTTAGATATGTTTAAATCACGTAAATGGGAAGTGTGGAATTGTGCCTTGAAAAACCATAATGTGTGTAATATGTTTCGCTTTATGTAGAATAAACCACATGTGGAAAAACCACAATTATTTTTTTCATACATATTTGCCATTTCTTGCATTAGCGAGGTGGAATTAAGAACAGAGGACTGAGCCTTAGGGGGAAAATCCTCACTTGGTCTCCTTATCTGCTCCTTCTTTTGGAAAAGTAAAAACTGGAGAGGAGGATTTCCAGCCCCCAGCTCCCTCCCCTTTTAGTTGCATTCTACGACATGCAGGGAATACGGTTGTAGAATTCTTTCTCCCCAACCTCGGATATAATCATCACATAACTTTGATAAATAATGGGCACCCATGCCACCAGCCAGGGCCTTTCCTTTTCCACTTAAGCACCCTCCAACACCAATATAGAGGAAGGTTCCCCTTTTTTAGGTGTTTTCTTCAGTAACATTTGAATTATGTAATTTAACCCTCTTAGTGCTCTGTGCCACAATATTGGTGCAGTATAGGGCTGTGCTATGTCCCACAATCGTGGCATCTTGCATTTAAGTTCCTGTGGGACAATTACCACTTCCCATGACACTAGTAACTCCTTCACCCCATCCACACATGTAAATGGCAAAGAATGTAAAGATGATACCCAGAGAGCTGTACTTCTTTGATTTTCCTGCAGTTTAATGAAAATGTAAGTGAATTATAATGATATAGTTTAAGAAAGTTGTTTTTTTCTTTTTACTTTTCAGGCTTTAGCCAAGGACAAAAGTCCACATCAAGGCTGGACCTTAATTGAAATATGGAGAGGTTGATGAATGGGGAAAAGGAAGGAAAAGCCTGTCTTAAAAAGTGTCTGGTCATAGTTATTGGGAAAGACATGAAAGGTTAGAGAGTTCAAAAGCTTTGAGTGTAGGGAAAGAAACAGTTATCAAAATGATCCACCATTGGGTTGCCAACAGCCACACTGTAATCATGTGACACAGCAGCTTGCCAAGTATTGTGTGCTCTAGCTAGTGGTGGGGGCACACAAACAGCTAGCTCTCAGGAGAAAAAACTGAATACCTATGGAAGATGGAAAGTGAACCAACACTGCAGCATTGCTCAAGTGGGTCGAGTTTTGAGGTTAGCATGGGAGGGTTGATGAGTTAGACTGCTTTCGACTCAACTATGTCAAGTAAGATTGCAGATTTGGAACCACCCCAGATGTGAGAGCAGTACTCCATACAAGGATGCACCAGTTATTGGTGAATAAAAGAATAATAAGGATAGTAAACAACAGTAATATGGCAAGTAGTTTGATGAAAAGAGTATAGGTGGTTGCATATACAAATCATGTGTCAGAAGTTAGTAATGTGCCCTATTAAAAATTTTCGTATGCCACAAGTCAGAAATATCTTGTCAAAACATCACATGACAAAGTATAGGTATAACAAATTTTTGATAAACCATGAAACACTTATATGTGTTTAAAAAGATGGATGCGTATTATGCTTGTTTGAAAGTTATGAAAAAATAGCTAGTTAAATTATTAATGTGAACAGAATGATAGATAAAATGTGGTAAACATTGAGATGCTCAGGTACATTAAAAGCAATTATATATGGGTTTACCAGTGAATCATGGGAAACTTATCCTGGTTACCAAACCATTTTAAATGTATGAAGCTGTATGGTACTTATGGCCATAATTTATTAGAGATGTGGCATGCCAAAGAAATTGTTAACCCTTGAAATAAAGGTGGAATCAATTAAGGCTAGAGAATGGTGTGGATGTTTCAGTGCTTAGTTATGCCTGTAGTTAATCTGGAGGAATACTGACAAAATGAGGCTTTTTAAATCTCTAAAGGTCTCAGCCAAGATTACATTAATTAGTCCTCCACTCAATCTGGCATTGCTGCTATCTGCTAATGACCCACATTATGTAACACCACACTCTCTTCACACAAACCTTTAGCACTCTGCGCTTACAGTACATTATGCACTTGTGCAGAAAAGTGCTGTCTTTATTAGCTAGTTTTACTAACCAATACAGTATGTAACTGCAGGTCACCATAGTCTTTAAACCAGGAAAAAAGTAACAGGTGATATGTAAAAAAAAAAAAGTAGGGGGTCATTTTACAATCCCTTGCCTCCAGCCCCTTATCTCCCATTGAGGTAAGATTTTGCCATTTGCAGTTTTACTGTTTGTGAGGTTTTCATGTGACAACCCTTAGGGATGGCAAGGAATACCTTTACTTATTGTTTCCACTAAAAGGTAATTCACAATGTGTATGTATAAATCTTAATTTTTCCTCTGCTGTATTTAATGTCTGAAAAAATTTTTTGTATGTAGATTTTTAAAAGATTTTTACTATTTTATCTGGAACTCTGTTTTTCAGGGAAGTGAGAACCCGGAGCGGCATACTATGCATGTTTGGGAGCATTATACTAATGTTGCTAAAGCCAAAAACATTGCCATTATAGCGCACAGTTATGGAGGATGTGTCACTAATGCCTTGGTGAGTTGCAGCTTAATATGCTACATAACAAGGTTAAACTTGTTAAATTGAATTTCTTGAAGTTACCTGGTAGTAATTGTTTATGCAATTTATCTGTAGTTGTTATATTTTTAACAAGTTGATGTACTTGATTCTTCACTTACTTTCTGCCATGGGGGTCTCTTCTATCTTTTACATCATCTCTTACTTTCTGCCCCAGGAGTCTCTACTATCTTTATGAAACTCTTGCAGCACAGAAGCCAGCCATGTCCACTGAACAGGACCATAGGTCTTAAAAATGTTTGATGTTATGTTAGTACTTTTTTCTACTATATGGGGTGCTTCCAAAGTGGGCAAATTTAAAGCTTTTAGACTTTCCCTGTACCTTAGCTTTCTAAATTACTTGTTTCTACTATATGGGGTGCTTCCAAAGTTGGCAAATTGAAAGCTTTTAGCCTTTCCCTGTACCTTAGCTTTCTTAACTCTGGTTCCATTTCTGTTGCCTTTCTCTGGACCAAATTTCAGAAATATATTTTAGTTTTGGCCTTGTGTAGGATATAAACAGCTAGCTAATTATTTCCTTATCCATTAACTTGAGAGGTACTCTGATATTTACCAGTAGACAGTTTGTCTCCTTTACTTTTCACTTAATGTGGGACTCTAGCAGCAGGTTAAGGATGATGTTGACTCCCAAGTTCTTCTCACATACAGAATCTTGAAGCTTATTTTGTGCTGGATGGTAATCATATTGAGGCCTTCTTTCATTTTGTCCTATCCTCATTACTTTATATATGCTTGGGTTAAATTTCATCAACCATGTGCATCTATGTGGGGAGAGTGCATGGCAATTGAGCAGTAATTGTTCAATGTCTTCATTATGGCAGTTGCATTGTGGGCATGAAGAGTCTTGGGATGTATTGAATTGGTGTTTGTAGTAATGTAGGGATGAATGATCCCCAGACTGTAGAAAGAAAAGTGTGACTCATATTTGTTTCAGGAATGTGGTTCCACATGGGTGTATGTCAGGTGGGGTGGTGTTTAAGACTGAGTTTGGAAGGTGGTTGTTTAATACTTATTGGATAATTTCATTATGTGTGTTAGGTTTACTTGTGATGGGGAGATCTGGAAGTAGAGATTGAAGAAGTGTAAGGTAGGGGTAGGCTTTTCATTTGTACTTGTTATTGGAGAGCTGTAGTGCTGTTGCAAAGAATTGAGGGCTGAGCATGTTGAGGTGGATTGTATTAAGAGGATCTGTTTCTATGTGTAGGTGTTGAGTATTTGTGATTGCAAGGCAGCCAGAGGTTGTTCTAAGTGCTCTCTTTGTGTGGTTTGCAGCTTTATTATATATTTGATTTTTTGAGGGTGAAAAACCACTCAAATGAGGTAAAGTTTAAAGTGGAAAGGATGCTACATGATAGTTTTTTTTTCAAATCTGTTGCCAGTTAGTGTTTTTATGGCAATCAGTTGTTTTTTGCTTTTTTGGTGATTTTTTGGTATGAGGAGTGAATATTATATCTGTACTGTATGTGATGCATAGAATTGTTTTTGCTTTGTTATGTGGGAGTGGTTGTTTGTTCAGTGACCAGTGAGTATGAGTGTGATTCTTAATTACCTGGGCTTAAGAGTTATTGGATGCTCCTAAGGTTAAGTATACCTGTTGTATGGAAGAGTGGTGATTAAGAGGGTAGTGACATGCTCAGAGCATCAGATTAGGGAAGAGCAGTGTAAGAATGCTGCAAGAAGTCTGTGTTCTTAGAATATGATGTTTTTGATAATTAGACTTGAATTTAGAATGTGTATTTGACTATCATAATATTTTGCTTTTCCAGTATCTTAACAAAAAGGAAGAATTTATGAAGCGAGTGTTTGCAGTAGCCATGACAGATTCTGTTCACTTTATACACAGTCCTATGGCTTTCAAGGAGTTGGTAAAGGTAATATGGAATTCTCTTGGTGATCTGTATTATTATTTTGATTTTATTCCTAGTTAGAGATCTGTATGGATTCATAGTGAGTACATTCATCTGCAATAGAGCTTCTTGAGCAATTGTAGCATAAAAGACTCCAAAAATGATTTCATTACGAAATGAGAGTTCAACGGGATATAACCAATGTTTCATCGTTACAATAAGCTTTAAAATGTATTATTGCTA
Source organism: Panulirus argus (assembly GCA_038088735.1). NCBI lineage: Eukaryota > Metazoa > Arthropoda > Malacostraca > Decapoda > Palinuridae > Panulirus > Panulirus argus. The sequence goes on along the minus strand of JAYMFT010405498.1, from coordinate 9,796 downwards.
GGAAACTTCATCTCTGCCCCACATCATATGTCTTACTTTTATAAGGGAGCAATGGTTTTGGTGCCTTACATATGATAGCTAGAGAATGGATATGAGTGATTGCAGCCTTTCTTTGTTCCTGGCAATACCTCACAAATGCAGGAAACAGAGATTAAGTTTGAAAATAAAAATAGTTTTCAAGTTTACCTCAGGAAGAGATTGAGTACACATGACTAAATGTGTCACATTCATGCTTAATGCAAGCAGACATTACCTAGGATTTTTCTTGAGGTTGGTAAAAATGAGTAGATAGCTGAAACTTAGAAAAGACTGAATAACTGTTATTTTTACCAAGAAAGGCTAGATAACTTTCACTTGTCTTAGGAAATACTTGGTAACTGTTACTCAATGCTCTTGTTTTCTTAAACTGTAAAAGAATTTAATTTGTGTTTTTTTTTTCATACTTAATTGCCATTTCCAGTGTTAGCGAGGTAGTGCCAGGAACAGATGAAAAAGAGGCTGCATCCACTAACATTCATTCTCTAGCTATCATACATGATGCACCTAAACCACAACTCCCCATCCACAACCACTGGAAACTTCAAATGTGTTCATTCTCTTATTTAAAAATTCATTATGTAAAAGTTTCAGACCTTTTTGCTCTTGGTTTCTCTTCAGAATTTTAATGAACCCACTTACATTTAACATACAATGGCAGAGGAAATCTCCCTAAACAGTGCGGTCACATATGCTTTTTTGAAGATCAAAGAGTAAAACTAAAAAACATTTATGAAATGATTCTCCTTGCTCAGTCTTCCATAGAATAATTGAAACACTCGTTTTCTGATTCTTTATGATGAAAAGTAGTATATTGCCACAGATTGGTTGTTTTCATAGCTTTGAAGCAAGTGAAGCAGCTGTTGTTGGCTTTTTCACGATAATTAACTCCTGACTTATTCATTTTGGTTTTCTTTCCACCATGTGAATCTAATGTTTTTCAAGTTGTATAGTAATTCTGTTTACCACATAAGAATTAAAGTAATCACTTCAGATATATTTTGTCCTTTGCTATCATTCTTATAATGAGGAAAAGGATTATAGATGTTTCATCACAACATGCTAAAGTGTGGGAAGAAGGCCTGAGTGTCATGTGAGTTGCCTCTATACTTTTGTTATTTATTTTACATAACCTGAAAATTGGTTTGTGGTTATTATTATCCTTTACCTAATTTGACATACTATGTTATAATCATTGTATCCTTTACCTAATTTGACATACTATGTTATAATCATTGTGATTCATTAAGGGTTTTTTCTTAGCGGCAAAATTAATAAAGTTTGTAGATTACCATCTGCATTAGTCAGATACATTGTTGTCAGGGTCAGGTGGGCACTGGCAAAACTGCCTACACATGTGTTAGAAGTAGTTTCTACTGTCTTGTCTAGTTCAGCTTCAGTGCTAGAAGAGTCACAATACAGGCTTCAACAGTAGATCATAATCCTCAAATGATTCAGTATTTTCTTTTGCTAGGTCCTCGTCCTCTGAATATAGCTAAAAGCTGCTCAATTTCCTTTCTAGAAGGCTCATGAGAATTTGCAAAACTAGAATGGCTGGAGGGTGAATGACTTTGGAGAGAAATTCTTGTGCACTACCATTTTGGCAACCACCCAGGCTTAGTGGTCAGTTTTGCAAGAGAGGAACATGGTATATGTCTAGAAGAGTACATGTTTAACAAGACTTAATGGTTTAAGAATGTATATGAAAAAATGAAGGTTTTCATAAAGGATGAGGTAAGGTAACTAACAGCAAAGCTAAAGAACAATATGAATTGGGAAGGAGGGAAAGATGGAGAAAAAGAGAAAGGATTAAGCTGGAAACCCATTACTGATCCAGCCAATTTGTATACTGCATGCCAGCAGTTTTATGGTGTTCTGAATCTTTTACAGATATCCTGTAACTGGGTCTGCAGTCGCCAGCCTCTAGACACTCCAGTTGATACACAGTCTGGCGACATCAAAAGGGTTTCTGCAGGTATTTTTAAGTGATTAAAGTTTATTTATTATTTATGATCTTTTTTGTATGAAATATTTTGATATTGTTAGGGTGCATTGAAAGGTTTTCTGCAGATAGTTTAAGTGATCAAAGTTTTTTTATGATCTTTATTTGCATGAAGGCTTTTGATGCACTATACATTCATTACTGTAGTACATTCAGTAAATCCAAAATGAGTGGACTGATTTGGGAAAAACCAGTCTTTTTTCTGAAAGGTCAAGGTTTTTTCAAAACAGTCATGAAGGAAAACTAAGCTTTGTAATTTAAGGTGGATCTTTGGTTGAATTTAAAGAAAGTACATATACTGTAGTTGCTGCTCTGATTAGAAGATGAAGACAAGATTTCAGTAACTTTAATGTTTCTTAGGCAATATTGGGAAGTATTGATATTTGATGGAAGTCAGATGTCAAAACAATAGCAGATAACAGTTAACATCAAGATTTCTGTGAATTCCATAAACAAGGAAATGTAAAGAAAGTATGAGTGTTGAAGTATTCCATTTGATGATGTCATGGTGGTCTAAGGGGTGATAGTATACCAACCAGCTCCATCACTCTTGACTACTGTAGTCTGTTCCTTGAGCCTGTTACTGTCTGAAATTACCATGTATTTTTTGAGGGAAGAGGGTATGTAGAAGCTCTTAGAGGTTTGCCTGAGTTGTACAAATAGTTTTTCATAATTGAGAACTGACATTTCTCACCTTTAGACAGAATCTTGTGTACATATAAGAGCATACCCATGTGAAAGAGGGATCTCAGGAAGAAAATCATTAGAAAAAAAATTTAAGAAAGGTAGAACCTTACACTTAGTGACAACATGGTCTTACCTGTGGATCATAACCTAATGAAGGCAGCACATCCAAATCCACATAAGGGAATTCAGCCAGACTGAAGCATAGGTATCATTTAGTAAAGATACTTTTGTAAGCCAAATACATCTATAGATATCAACAGTGAGAGTCTTACAGCAAGTTAGACCAGAAACCAAATACTTTGCATCATGGGCTGTGGTAGATTGCTCTGGTTGTAACAGCAGTACTAACCTATGGATTTAACTTGAATGATTCTTGCTTATAAAGGCTTAAAGAATTCTGCATGATCAAACAAAAATTCTTCTGTAATTTTCCTGTGACTAAAGAAAAGTCTCATTTTGATAAGAAACGTTGGGCTTCAAAAGAATGTTTAAACTCTAAAAGATGAATCTCAGCTTTAGTAGATTACAAGGCATAACACTGCTTGAGCTTCACTAACTCTTCTTTCTAAACCCAAAGCCAAAAAGGAAAGTTTTTCATAAAATGATTCTGAGTCATATTCTTCAACAAACCATTTGCAAAACATTAAGGTTCATGGAAAGCTTCCATCCAGGCTGAGAAGAGGAACCTTTGGGTTTCTTTAGAAACTGAATCTCATCTGTCTTATCTAAACTGGTCCAAAAGTATGTAAGTCTAAAAACTACTAACAAAAGTTTTTGTAAAGCAGTGCTCTTCAGTGATAGTGTGTTCCTAGTTTTACTTGGGGGGGAAAAAAAAAAAAAAAAAAAAAAAAAAAAAAAAAAACTGGATCAGTTATTATAAATCTAGTCTCCCTGAAAAATTTGGAAAGATTATAAAGCAGAGTGGTATACCTTTAACTGAAAGAGTAGATAAGAAGTAAAACAACCTTTTGTTACAGTGTTCATCCTTTCTGAGTGGAAGAGCAAGTAAGAATGTGAAGATTATTTACCATCTGTCTGTTTACCTATATCTCTGATGCCTGTTCCCTCTGGGAACTCCCATGAAGGGGGTGGCCGTGGCAAAAGTCTCCACTTACCCTTGTCCTTACATGCTTCCCTTGCATAAACCATTGCATGCATTCTTTCCACATTTCTATCCCTCCCGTACTTTTACACTCTGTTTCTCCATGTCACAGGTGGTCTTCCTCTCACATCAACCCGTTTAATTCTCCTATCATATTCTAGCCTTAGAAACTCCATGCCTTGGATTCTTTCCACATGCCCGAACCACCTCAAAGTATAATGTTTCACCCACTCTACTGCTCCACATTTCATTCCCTGCCATACTACATCTCTCATACACCTCGTCATTTCTTTCTTCATTCCATCTAGTTATACCACATTCTTCTCTCAAATAGCTCATTTCCACAGCCTGGATTCTTGATCTCTCTGACTCATTCCATGTCTCTGTTTCAGTTGCATAGGTCAGGGTCAGGAGGTCTATGCTTTCCCTTAACCCTTTCTTCTTTTCTATACTTACACCTCTGCCCTTCATTATATTTTTGAGGGACCCAGTGACTCTTCTACTCTGTATACTCTCTCCCTTATCTCTCCTTCCATATCACCAAATTTACTTAAGATAGCTCCTAAATACTTAGATTCTTTCACCTCTTCCAGTCTTTCTCCTCACATATCTATAACATAGTTTAGTACACATTCTTTTCTCACTTTATAGGGTTTTGCAAAATCTATACTTTCACTCTGTTTCCTTTCAATTGCCATTACTTTATTTCTTGCATTTACCTTCAATTGCCTATGCCTACACATATCATGAAACACACAACCTTCTACAACTCCTCTTCACTTTCAGTGAACAACACAGCGCCATCTGCAAACAGGCTTGGCACTAGCCACCATGCCTCACTGCCACACTCCATCTCTTCACCTCCTTTCCCTTGTTATACTTTCACTGATCTTATCACCCCATCCATATACATGTTAAGAAGCCATGGAAACATCACTCAGCCCTGCCTCGCACCCACATGTATAATGAAAATTTTGCTGAACTTTTCATCCACTCTTACACATGAATTTGCTACTCTGTAGAAGGCCTTCATACTATCCAGCAGTTGTACCCCTACCCCATATATCCTTAAAACATCTCATAAAGTATTCTACTTAACTCTGTCATGTGCTTTTTCCAGATCATAAAGCTGCATACAGCTTCTTACCTTTTGCTAGATACTTTTCCACAGTCATTTTCACCACAGAAATCTGATCCACACATCCCATGCCTCTCCTAAACCCCCTTGCTCCTCACTTATTCTGCATTCATTCACTTCCATCACTGTATCAATCAACACTCTTTCATACTCTTTTCCTGGTGTATTTAACAGACTTATTTTCCAATAGTTACTACGTACATCCTTAACAGCCTTTCCTTTGAACAAAGGAACAGTGATAGCTTTCACCCAATCCTCAGGCACCAACTTCTGTTTTGATGAAAAATTACATATCAAATGCATCCACTGTATTGCACTTTCTCCTCTATATTTCATTATTTCAGCCATAATCCCACCCATCCCAGGTGCCTTTCCTACCTTCAGCCTCATTATTGCCCTTTTTTCCTCTCCTTTTACTCTAGTTCCTTGTGCTTGTATCCTTTTCCTTCCATCCTCCATATCCATGTATGTAACACCACCTGCCTCACCTTCTCCCACATTCATCAGTTCTTCAAAATACTTTTTCCATCTTCCTTTCACTTCCTCATTTTGATTCAGCAACTTCACATTAACATTTCCTCTAAACATCCACCTCTTTCCTTTTTTTTATCTCCTTCCCCTACAATTTCTTATCATCCATAAACTTTTCACTCAACATTCTTCCAAAATCATCATCTGTTCTTTCTTTGCTTTCATCTATCGCATTCCTACCATTCAACTTATATATCTTATATTCTTCCCTCCTCCTTTGCTGAACTTCCACTGGTACATTCCTTATAAGCAGTGTACCATATGCTTCTTTTTCTCTTCCACAGTATTTCTAATCTCACCCTTCCACCTTGCATTTTTCATTTTATTCCTATATCTCATGACCTTGTATCCAACTACTAATTCTGCAACTTTTAACAGTCTTTCTCAAAAAATTTTTAACACCTCATTCACACATGACTGCATCCCTACATTTATTGCACTTGCATCTAAACTTTCTTTTTGATTCATTTTCTCACTTGCCAACAATTTTATCTCTCCATGCTTCCTTACAAAATACCTGCACTTCTTTATGATCCTCACCCCTACAAGAACTGCAAAATGGTCAGTCTCCACAGAATCCTCTCACAACAATATCATATAGCACAGCCTTTTTCAACCTCTCATCCTCTACCACATAGTGAATCAATCCCTTTTTTTTCTTTTCTTCCACTGTTTTTCATCCATGTATACCTTTGGATCATCATCTGCTAAAAAAAGGTGTTTGCAAGGAATAAACCCTTCTCAGCACAGACATCCACAAAATAACTTACTCTCTCATTTACTCCAGGCACTCCTCATTTATCATGCCAATTTCATCACATCCCTGCTTAGTATTCATATCACCCATTACAACCACCTTTCTTTCCTTCTCAAAGCCATTTATACAGTCATTCAAATTTCTCCAGAAATGCTTCATTTCATCCTTACCTCACAGTCTTCATACACATGAGCACACATACACATATCCATGCATACTTCACCGTTCTAATCTTTCCTTTCAGCTACAATATTCTTGATCAATTCCATCCATGCTCTGTAACTCCTTTCCATGCTCTCGGTAATAGCACAATTGCACATCCTTCTTTCCCTCTTTCTTTATAATTTAATTCATTCCCATCCATAACACTCCTCCTATATCCTCTCATAACTTGTTCCATATTCACTCCATACATCCTGCCCAAGGATATGAGTTTCCCTAGTCCCCAGCACATCCAAACTATAACATTTAAATTTCTCCTCAAGTTCCCTCATTTTACTTTTGTCAGTCATCCCATTTAAATGTAGCACCCATCACGCCCAATTGCTTATCCCTTTTACTCCACAGCATAACTGGTGCTGCTTCTCAGCCTTTTGTGCCTTACCCTTGACAAGCCACTGGCAGAGGGCAACTTCAGTGCAGTGCTTCCTGAAGGTAGTAAGGCTCCCAAATTGTCCAGAAAACTAAAACTTCAGCACACACCTTAAAAAAGAAAGAAAGAAAGAAAGAAAAAAAAAAAGTTGAGCAATGCCTCGCACTTCTGTTACACCCTTAAAGGGAGCAGAAAATATGAGCATGTAACAGAGATTCATACAGCATAACAGACAATGCAATACTAAGGCTAGGTATGCTTGCAGAGGCAACTCACACAATGCTTCACACAAATGAGTGGATTGGCAGGTACTGCACAATTAAAAGTCTAACCCACCCTGACCTCATTAGATTCTTGCATATAGACAAATTTTCTCTTACCATTTCTTCACTTAATGACTACTAGAATCAATTGATACTCATGTAGGCATCACATTTGATGGTCTTTGACATGGATGAAAAATACATGGTAAGCCAAGTCACTAGCCAGAGTGGAAAAGATTTTGGCACAGCATTTGCTAATTTTGAAACAGTTAAAGGTTCCATTCTTATATATTTTTTGATACACCATTTATATAATTAATTGCAGGCTTTGTTGGTATCCAGTGTCTAGAAAACTTTTAAAAGATGATACCCTGGTGTCCCTTTGCACTGATCTTAAGTGTCTTCCCACTTCATGCACCCCATAACCTTAGCCCCCATAAAGGGGTTTTTCTCTTGTCTTTGGGCCAAATGCACCCTTGGTCTTTTCTTTTTTATTTAATGGCTATTGAGATTTATTTATGGTTACCTCAGGACCAATTTCTTTGAAAGAGTCCTGGTGTTAACCAGGACTTTTCTAAAGGTTCCTGTCACAAAGCTGCAATATTTCCAGTAGCGGAGAAATGCTCTGGATTGAGCAGTTCTTTGACGAGACTGTATTCCTCATGTTGCAGCCTAGCTATGGGTGACTTTTCACTCACAGTATATTTTTAAGCAGGCGGAGCCTAGTGACACTTGGCAATTCATATAATACCTACAGTAAAATACAGTTGAGCTGTGAAATACCTCTGGAGTTTCAATTAACATACAATGTCTTCCATTTCAAATTTCAGTTGGGAATTTCTCTAAGTGTTCGTGACATCTAGTGCAATGTCATATGAGCCCCGATAACAGGTCTGTAAAATCTGCAAACCATAGCATGCATTGTGCTTTCTTCTGTGGTTATACCAAGACTAAGTGGTGTTCTGGGTATTGAGCATGTGCAAACTGTCATTGGTACTGTCATCTAGTAGCAGCACATTACATTAAAAGTTTGAGAGACTTTGCACCGAATTTTTAAAAGAGAAACATCATTTGTTAATGCAGTTCATTGTATATAATTACTGAAACTCCAGAGAGTTCACAACAGAATTAGACTAAACATCCAACACTCACACAGCATGGCTTCATACCCAGCCACTCCATCACCACGCTACACGCTGACCTCACAGAACGCATAACCCCCTCCCCTGCACAGTATTAGAGGCAATAGACATCAGCAAAGCATTTAATGCTGTCCCCCGATGCATCCTCACAAAAAGATACTTGACACCACACTCCACAGCAATGATGAAAATTTGTTAGGCAAATTTATAGGTGGCCGCTATGGCTGTGACTCACAATGGTTTTGTCTCTGCAACACTTAACTGCAGTGGAGTTCCCCAAGGAGCAGTTCTTTTTCCAAGTCTCATCAGTCTCTTCTTACAGGACTTCCTAATACCTCCAGCAAACTACAACATGAAGGATACAAACAACCTCACAGTCACAACACTATGACATCACATTATCAACAGCACTACATCACACAACTAGAACAATGGTTCACCTTGAACATAATGACAGACATGATTTCAGGTCACTCCTGCTGAACAAAATTCAAAATGTTTTGGGGATCACACAGAAAGCATATAACATTTACTCCCCATGCTCTTAACATTATCACAAAAGCAATGCTCAAACTGAAAGCCATCAGAACACTAACTGGCACTATGTATAGATCAAAAAAGAATCCGTCATCTTCTACAGACAATTTATATACTTCGCTTTGAATTGCACCTCACCTGCCTGGTTCTCTCTCCTTTCAAAAGTAATTATAACAAAAACACAAAGCAGATAAATTAATACACTAAGTACAATCAGTAGCTGCCTAGCCACAACAAACACAGCATTTACACAACAGAACCAACAGAACAGAGAACTTTCCAATACAGTCCATCCTCAACATGGTCATCATTCAATTCTAAGCAACAACATGAAACCCCCTCCGACCCAAACCATTCCATAATTAACCACAAAAATAGAAAGCAAACTCCTGCCTCACACTTAATTAACCATGCTCACACAACCTTCCCCACCCGCAACAAGTTTATCACTGACAAAACACATACACACTGAAAAAAGCAAAGCATTAAATGGCTGCCTTCCTAACTCATTCGTACACAAGCCCATCAGACATACTCCAATGAGTATGGCTTCAGACCCAAATACTCTACCACCATGCTACACACTGAGCTCACAGAATATATCCTGGATGGATTAAACCAGTCACAACCCTCTCCTGCATTGTGCTAGTGGCAGTAGACATGAACAAAGCATTTGAAGTGTCCCCCAACACATCCTTACATAATAGATCTTTGATACCACCCTCCTCAACAATGATAAAAAGTGCTTGACCACTTTTATCGCTGGCCATCATGTCAGATTCACTCTCAGTAGCTTCACCTCTGAAACACTAAAACTCAACCATGGAGTTACTTAAGGAGCAATTCTTTCTCCAACACTCTTCAGTCTCTTCTACTTGACCTCCCTCTACCTTAGGCAAACCTCAATATGAAGATCCTTCTATAAGTCTATATGTCTGTTTTTCCCAATTTCTCAACTCTCTCTATATTTCAATTAGGGCCTGGCCTTGATGTGGACTTTTGTCCGTGA